>JAAGNO010006173.1:0-12125 GCA_033439905.1 Ceryle rudis | reverse complement strand
GCAGAGGTCGCAGGCAGGGCTGGCACGGACAGAGGTGAGCAGCTGGATCTAGCACAGGGGTATTCATGGGCAGAAACTGGGGAAACTACCTGGGATGCAGTGGCAGGAGCTCCCTGGCTCTGCACTCCCGGTGAAAGAGCTGAAGCTCCTGGGTTAGCCCACACAGACACATCACTCCTGCTCCTGCTCGTGTGTTGCTACCCAACAGCATCCTCAGCCGGGCAGGAGAAGACCACAAGAGCTGCCCCGTGGGCCTGGCCTCTCTCGTGCTGGCCCAGGGCATGGGCAGAGCCGTGCCACAGTGCGGGTGCTGGCTGGGTGCTGGGTGACTCTGGCTGGGCTCTGCCGTGCCGTGTCACCTAACAGAGTGAGACTGTGATCTCTCAGCTACTATAAAGCAATTAAGAAATAATTTCCAAGAGCACAGTGTCATTAGCATCTCGTACTTGGTAACCCCAGCAGCACCTCGAGGTTCGGTGCGTTGTCTCAAGTCAAGCTGATTTACTCTGACAGTGATCAAATGATCTTAATGATTTGTCAGGCAGCTGTCACATCCAAATCTGTTTATGATGAGGACCAGGAAGCAAAAGCAATTCATTTAGTTTGTTTACCATCAGGATGGGCCCGGACACCCCAGAGTCATTAAAAGAAGAAAAGGCATCTCAGAAAAGCTCGAGCTATCTGATTACAACAGGCACCATGAGCAGGCTTCCTCCAGCCCAGCAAAAGACTTTCAAAGAGCATAAATCAAAACCCACAGCAGCGTGAAATTTGACCAAAGCGAGCCAAATTAGGTGTCCAAAGCCCTGGACACCAGGATTTTTCTTTAATAGCTTTGGTGACCTTTAGGGGTGGGTAACCTCTTGGCATAAGAATGGCTCTGTAGATAGGCTGCACATGTGAGCAGCTGGGAGAAAGGGAATTAAGGGGTTCTGGAAATGGGAATCGCACTTGGAAGCAAAACACCCAGGAGTACTGGAGTGCCACGGACATACCCTGAAAAAGCTGATGGCCTTCAACTCACCTTGCAGGTTCTGTGGACCTTGGGAAGTCCAGAGTGAAGACAGAGGTGGTGGTTAAGGAGGAAGAGGATGGCAGCAGAGCAGACGTCTTTGAAGCCCCGTAATAAAGGTGCCAAGGTCCAGCTCTGCTCCTGGTCACCGTGCCCTGGGAATTGATGCAACGCCACTTACTAAAGCCTCGGGGCTCTGTTATTTCCAACCTGGCACTGTCACACAGACACAGCAGACGCTGCGTCTAACCTTGTGCAGAAGAAGTTCTGGTGTCACGTTCCCCTGAACAACACCCTCTCTAACAAACTGGCATGTCCCGAGGAGCTCAGCTTTGCTGGAGCGCTCCCAGCCACCCCTCTATGAGAGCTAAAGCAGTTTGCAAATCCGCACCTCATCTTCTATTCCATTTAAATGATCTACCATCTTTAGCAGGGCTGAGCCTCTCCAGAGCCCGTATCCAAGGCAACAAGAGCTAACAGGGAAAAAATGGATCCAAGAAGTTATTAAAATCACAATATCCTTTCTGAGCAAGGCAGAGATAATGAGTGCGCGTTACTCTGGTTCCCTGCACCATGGGCTGGCCACAAGCCACCTGCTGGGTGAAGCTCCCTGGCTGGTGACCAAACACCAGCTTTGCGGAGGCATTTGAGGTCCTAAAGATACTGTGCGGCACCTTTGTACTTCCAAACCTCAGCCCAAACCCATAAATACCCAGAATTTATTCACTACCTGTGGAATCAGCCCCTGGCACAAGACAGCAGCGTTTCTAAGCGTTAGGAAGGGGCTTGTATGTCAAATTTACAGACGTTTGGGGCATTTCAAGATGTTGAGGAATCAGTACTTTTGCAAAGAGGAAAATGTGAAACGCTGTCCCGGGTTCCACATGGCACTCGTACCACCCCAGGACCCATGTGCCACAGGGAAGACTGGGACCTCAACGTTGCTCCTGGGTCCATCCCTTGGCACGTTCTTTCCTTTTCTGCACAGCAGGAGAGAGCTGGTGAGCCCAGAGCTGGAGGCACTGATGGCCTCGAAGCTTCTGCGTCAGGCAATACCCTGAGCAACGCCGAGCAAGAACCACCCAAAGCGGTGGCTCTGCACAGACGTCAGTGCCGGGCTGTTGGAGGTGAGGGGCCGTGGCAGGCGGGCACCGATCGCTCTTCCTGCTTTGCATACGGGGCTGCACGCTGCTGCTGCTGCTGCTGCAGTAATGAATCACTGCTGTGTGTGTCGCTAAGCGCTTTATAAATCCCAGGATTAGGAGAACATGTCAAAACGCTCACACTCTGCGTGCGCTTGGCACGAGACGAAACCTCCCGGAGTCAGACTGAGAAAAAGACCGCGGAGTAATTTGTTTTGATGTCTCAGGACTCCAGCCCCTTCCATTCTGTCGCAGGACAAGCTCCCGCTGATTTTACAGTGAAGGACAGCTCTGCCTTGCTAGCTCAAAGTCAAGATCTGGGATTATTTTTCCCCTCTGCCCCTCCAGGGCAATGCACAACGCTAAAGATTTGATTTGCAAAGAGATTGTGCAAACAGTTCTCTTCATCCGACCCTCTGTCTGAGCCGCTCAAAGCAAAATGCTGATCCCTCCTGGGATTTATACTGAAACCAAAGGAATCAGCTGAGCGTCGGTTCCATAAACCGCATCCGTATTTGCTCAGAAAAAGGAGCGGATTCTCTTCAAAACGAGCCCACGAGCAGCGGGCGGCCAGAGAACTGAGGTGATCACTGGAGGGCCTGCAAATCCGCAGCAAGTCTTGGTGAACGAGCTCTGAATCTTGCCATTTGCACCCGTGCAGTGCACCCGGGTACCACAACGACTGCATCTGAACAGCGTCTGTCTTGTATAATTACGACGACAAAACAACTGAAACATTTTATGATATTCCTCAGCTTGCAAAATTATACCAGTGTAGCTTTTAAAACGACATTAACCAAAATTCACAGCCTCAATCACTGCATCATTAATTCAGTGGGTTTTAGTGTATTTTTCAAATGAAATGTTCAGCAAAGACTATTTATTCATTCTTCACTGCTTTCTAGCTGTAAAAATAATCAAATTAAATTTCACTCTCAAATTCAAACAAGACTTGAGAGGTAGAGGCAGTCAAAACAAGCACAGAACGGCAGAAACATTCATGACATTTGCCCGCCCATTCCAGATCTGAACTCGAGCCTTTGATCACTGGTTTAGTTTGGCAAATCCTGGCTGAGTAACAGGAGCAAAACCCCCTCATTAGAAACGTTTGACCTTTTCTCTTGGTTTGCCCTCTCTCCAAACTGAAAATGTTGATGGGAATACTTGTCAGACGATGAATAAACTGGGATTTGGGTTGGCTTTCTTTGCACATTTCTGCAATAAACAGCCCCTTTAGCTGCGGGTGCTTCACTGCAGCGCGGGCCCAGCTCTAGCCACGGCTCTGGTGGGGTGCTGGGGACCCCCACTGCAGCAGGACTCCGCTCTGCCTGGGTCAGCTGCTCCCATCCCGCACAGCGGCCACGTCCCCCATGCGCCGCAGAGCCTGGTACTGTTTCTCTAAAGAGATGATCACAGCAATGCCCCAAAGGCCTAAACTTCTATTCATTTGTTTTCCTTTCATCCTCCCCGAGTTAAAGTATTTATGAGGTTTCTCTAAACTGCAGGCCTGGAGCACTTGCGTACGCTGGGTGAAACGCCCACGCACCCAGGCTCTGGGCTTGGCTTCACCTCCAGCCTCAGTGGCCACACCTGACTGCCTCTGTGCTTTCCCCTTCCCGCTGCCCAGCACCCAGCGTCGCACCCTGCACTTCTCCGGCACAAGGAGCGTCACCCCGCGGTGCCCCCGCTCTGTCCTGGGCAGTCATTGCGGTGACAAGGGGTAAACCTGGCAAAGCAGAAGGTAGATGCAAAGGGCATCTTCCAGGAAGCCCCTTGTGCTGAGCTGTTCAGAGACATGGCCGGCGTAGACTCGGGGATGAATCAGACAGAGAAAAGTTGGCCCAGCACACGTCCCTGGTCACCGCTCTGATTTCCCTGGGGTGTCTGTGTTTGCAGAGCTGGGCTCGAAGAAGAAACAAAGGCAGACACTGCTGTCCATGCAAAGCAAGGGAGAGCCCACCAGCACGGCATCACCCGGCTGCCCCTGCCCCCCAGCTGCACTCTCCGAGCTGGCCGCATCCGCAGGGCCAGGCTGGTGACGGGGCCCCACAGATGCAGAGTTTCCAATGCCAGACTCGAAGCTGCACTTACTGGGAAGAGAATAAAGAGGAACAAAGAGAGGTGACAACGTCCCCGAGCTGCCCGCCGTTTGCCACTGCACAGGGAAGTGGCATTTGCAGCCCAAGCTTTGCAGAGGGGATGAACAGGTTTGAGGTGCTCAGCGATGTGTCTGTGATTGAATTTCCTCTGCCCTCAGATGCCGAGAAGGCTCAAAAGGAAACAGGAGAGATCTCCTCTTCAAGGGGCAGGAGAGAGACTGCCTGTTTCCTTTTCTTAAAGAGATGTAAATAAGGAAAGCAGCAGCAATCAGGCTGCAGTCCCTAGGACAGCAGCTCTGGAGCTTATTCTCTTCACCATGGGGGTTTGATGAAGGCAAACTTTCCTGACTCACTGCAGCACATGCAGAAAGAACTGGTTTCCAAGGAAACAGGGATCTTTTGCATGTCCAGCATGTGGTCAGGGATGGGGAAAGGTTGTGAAGACAGAGCTTGTCTTCCTACAAGGCTGCTGCTGTTCCCCCTTCCTCTGTCGCAGGCTGGCACAGAGCACCCCAAACATGCACCATCGCATCCCAGTTGGGCAGCATCAAGGTGGAGAGGAGGGCTGGTGCAGCCAGAGTTCCTAAATGCCAACAGCGAGCTTTGCGCAGTACTGGGGTGCTTGTTTTGATTTGGAGAACTAGGAAAGGGGCAGTTTTCATCTCTGCATTGCCTTTAAAATTTAGGGGCCACAGCATCCCCCCAAAGAGTAACATGGTCAACCACAAGGAGGTTAATAATACAGGCAGGACTTGCTCGCTCATCCTCTGTCTTGCCTAGCCAGAGCAAACAGCCCAAAGCCAGAAGCCAAACCCCAAAGCTTATCACCTCTCTAGCCAGGAACAGGAAGCAGGTGCCTTTTACTGGTCCAGCACTGAGATGCAGGAAGACACCACGCTCATCCCTTTGCTGTGCAGAGGCTGAAGCACGGAGGAACATGCCACTTGGCACACCACAGCATTACCTACCACCAGCCTCCTTTAAACTGGGGAGATGCCAATAAACCGGTGTGAAGGAAGCCTGTACCCCGCAGCGGCCCGAGCCGGTGCTGGTGACGCGTCTCCAGGCGCACACGGGGCCCAGGTTGTCTCTTTCATCACCTTGAGGAGCCCCCTCCTTGCAGCTGCCTGCCCCAGCAGGTAAGGCCAGAGCAGAGCCGCTCTGCCCGCAGAGGGGCTGCGGCAGATTGAGTTGTGCTCTCGCACGCAGAGAGACTCCTGGCCATGAGCCGCGCGGGGCCCTGCAGCCGCACGCATCCACAGCTACGCACTTGCAGACATTGTCTGCGCCTCTAATTAATTAATGTTTGTACAGCGCTTTTAAGATAAAGTGGCGTGTAAGTACCAACTATCATTATTAGACCCATCCTGATTCAAACCCATCAAAAGCCAGGAAATTGGGGGTTTAAGAGCCTGGCAGCCGGGTCGCACAGCGTTGCTGAAACTCCTGCCTTTATGCTCGGCATTCTACTCAGCAGAGTGAGTTAAGTCACCAGCCTCAGCTGGGGATTTGCAGACGTAGCCCAGAATTGACTGCCTTTTGTATCCTGAAAGGAGAAATCTTTCACAAAAGGGATCTTTGCCAGGGAGTGAGGAAAAAACCAAAATCCCCTTAATGCATTAGTTCAAGGGACAGGGAGTGCTGCCATTGGGCTGGGTGTTGGTGGTGCTTGCCCGGCTCCAGCCGGCACTGCCCCGAGCGCAAGGTGGCAGCAAGGACAGCTGGTTTCTCCACGGCACCTTCCCTGGCTGCCTTCTGAGTCAGTGCTTTTTTTTTCCCCCTCTACGTTCCTATTCTCAGCACTGAAAACCCTGGCTACAAACCTACTCATTTTAGCCGAGTTCATTTTAAATGTCAACCTCTAAGAGTTGGGGATGGCTAATTAGTAAGGGGGAAGGGGAACGTCAGGAACTTTAATTTCACTCAGTGCAGCCAACCCTGAAGAGAATTCAGAGCTCAGTATCAGCCACACGCCTCTGATTTGACTCCAAACTCTAGTCAATAACACTAACAAAGGGGAAGCCGTCGCAGAGCAGAAAGTGCTAATGCCAGGCAGGCCTTGTGACTGGGTGCAAGGTGCTAACTGGGGGCTACAGCGGTGAGGCTGTGGATGAACAACCCCCTGTCCAAACCACCCCAACAGCCGGTTTCACAGGGTGCAGAGAGGGGCTGGAGGCTGAGCACCCATCCACGCAGGGAACAATTCATGGGGCACGACAAAAGAGGTGTTGGAAATGTTGTGTTGACTGCTCTTGCAGTCGATTGGTTTGAGTATTATGACAAGGAAAGAAGAAAGAAGAAACTAGAGAGGGGAAGAAAGAGAAGGGAGGACTGAGAAAGCGGAGGCTGCTGCATCCTTTGCCTGAGCCAAGGCTGGCAGCGAGGAGCCACGGGCTGTGCCAGGTCCTCACCTTGTGCCCCACATGCTGCTTCCACCTGGTCAGCACCAAACAGAGAATAACTTGTTCCTTTTGCTTCCACAACTGCTTTTTTTTCCTTTTTCAACTTCTTTAGTGTTTTTCATTTTTATTCTGAATCAGAACCCCCACCGGACCTTCTTCCCTCCCTGCTTACAAACTCCAGGTCTGGAGCAACATCTTGGCTGGATTCTGCAGGTGGGTTTAAGCCACAGCAGCCTCTGGCAAGAGATGGCCGGGAGTGGGCAGCCATGGGACGGGCAGCCAAGGGACGGGCAAGGGGAGTGGGAGGTGGGCAGAGCCACAGAGGACCCACTGGACCACCAGCTGGGCTTGTCCCTCATCCCCCTTTGATCTGAGGTCCATGACTCAGGCACATCTGCTCCACGCTCAGCAGTGTAGATGCTCACGCAACATCTCCCCAACGCCTGGGCTCATCTTCCAAACGTTCCCGGGGACGGAGGGATCAATCGCAGCAATTTCTGGAGTAGCCAGTAATTAATTGCCTTCTCTGTTTAAAAAGCTGGCATTGTGATTTGGGTTAGGTCATTGGAATCTGCCTCTTCATTACTTTAACCCTTCCGTGATAGACATTTTCATACCCAGTGGCATTTCCCCAGCACAGGGTCTCTGCTGGGCCCTGGAAAGCCTTGAAACACACGTGGGATGTGCCAAGAACCCAGCCCGGGACTGGAGCTCTGCGCGGGCTCCTCTCCTCTCTCCCATGCTGAGGCAGGAGGCCGGATCCTGCTGACACATCTTCCTGTCTAACCTTTTATCTGCAGGGGGAGGATGTGGTTTCAGACGCTGCCTGTGAAAACTGTTATGAAATATCAATGATATAATTTTATCCACCTGCAGAACTGACAGGCATATTTCAACAGTGGTATATTATCAATTATAAGCCTAACAGAGCATGTTCTCCCTTCTGATTGTTGGAAAAATCACTTGTCAAGGGCTGGTAAAGACCACAGCTGTCTTCTTCGTATAGACAGCCCTGCGAGAGATGTGAAGCTTCGGTTGTACAATGCCAATGCTTTTTTTCTTTCTTTTTTTTTTTTTTCATCTCTGGTATAATAGAAGAGCACTGAATAAAGTGATTTCTATAGTGTCTTTACACCGACGATGTTTTACAAAGCAGTGGGGTAGATGCCGGCGGCGCGGTGACAACGTTAACCCAACACCGCGGTGGCCGTGGGCGCGGGTACGGCTCAAGCTCATCCGACGGGAAGAGCCGAGTCAGCCCTGCAGGGCAGGACCCTCCTCTCCCTGCTGCCTCCGCTTTGTGCCTGGGGAAAGGAGGCTTTGATATTTCCAGCCAGGAAAAACCTTGTTTCCAAGAGCTACGTCAGAGGCTGCACCCCAGTTCCCTGCGCTGGAGGGCTGGGTCCTGATCCCCATTTCACCTCCAGTGGCCACCACAGACCATCACCCTCTGCAGCACCCATGGGTTCACCTCTTGGAAGTTGTCTCACCCTCCCAGTCCTTCTCCAAACGCCGGGGTGATCCTCCCGTGACACAAACCCCGGGTGTCCCTTGAAGATAACAAGCGGTAACGCTTCCCATGACGCGCTTGTGCTTTGCAACATTTCTGCTTTGGTGCACAACCAGCTGTGTGGACACAATGTCAATGAGAGCTACTTACAGACGGGTGATGCCAATTAGAACTGCTTACCAACAGGATGGGGAGGGGGGGGATTTCCAATTATTAAAAAGCTTTAGCACTTAAAAAAGCTACGAGAGAGTGAAAAAGGAAAGACTTAATCAGTTTTGCTTTGGAGTTGCCTCAAATTTGTAATTCAATCAAACCTCCCATAGCAGTAAGGATGTCTTTCTGATATTCACAGGAGCTTTCCAGGGGCTATAATCTCTGAGAGATTTATTCATACTCTCTGCATTAGTTTAAGACTATTTTGGAAGAAACATCTCTCTCTCCCTCCCATCAGCAGGGCTCCAGAGAAGACATTAATATTAAAACAATTCAATGACTATGACTTGGGGAGAACACGGGTCCTGGGGAAAGGGCTGTTGGCTGCACCCTGCCACGACAACCCTCTCCTTCGGTCCCCAAATCCCCAAGTCCTTGCTCTGGAAGAGTTTACTGAAAAATTGAACAGAGCTATTGAGGATCACTAGAGGAGGGAGCCCGGATCACTCACCTTACAAATAAGAGCTCGGTACTGAGCTGCTGTTTTTAAGTCCTGAGGTCCTGGTGAGACCCCAGGTAACACCAGAGCTTCCCAGCACCAGTGCAAGCTCCACAGCACCCTGTCCCTGAGCAGCACTGCCTTCTCCTGCCCGCTGTCCTGCACCTCCCCACAGCCCCTGCCCCCTCACAGCCCAAACCCTTCCTCCTGGAGCTTCAGGAACCTCAGACTCTAAACACTACATCCAGGCAGCACCCCAGTATTTCAGACTGTCTGAAGAGGCACGTGGCTTTGAAAAGGCAGTCCTGAAATCCTGCTTCTAGGCCCTTGCCTGCAGCCCCCAAAAGGATGGTTCCAGCACCTCAGCCATCAGCAGCACTTTGCAGAAATCAGCCGGTCTGAGGCTGGGAGGAGGAGGAGGAGCGAGAACACTTCACAAGGTGGGGGGGAGAAGGATGGGGAGTACTTTGCACTTCAAAGGACACATCATCTCCTTGCTTCACAAGATCACAAGGAAGAAGGAACATCAAGGCTAGAGGATAGATTAACCTTCCTTCTCCCTCCTGCTTCCTTGTTCTGTCCAATCCATCCTTCCCATGCCATCTAATTAAACATGAAACGAGAAGAGGGGGTGCTGAGCCTCATCAGCTCCGGCTGTACGAGCAGCAATTCTGCTTCCTCAGCCTTGCGGCAGGAGAACCACAGCACGGTCCAGAGAGGGGCCCGCACGCCCTTGCAGGCAGCCACCTGAGTCCACCAAACCATCCTGTCCTGCTTTCCTCTCACGATGCCAAGCTGAGAATCCCTCCCGCTGAGTTTGGCTCTGTGATTTCAGATTGCAGCAAGCACACGAGCACAGCCACGGCAATCAAACTAATCCCCGTGGCTCCTGGTTTACACTAGTGCAAGAGATGGACGCTGAGCTGCTTTCTGGAGAGGAGGTTTGCTCAAGAGCTGAGCTCAAGAGGGGGTCACTCACTGCTGCACGACACGGTGCCACTCCCCACTACCCTGCGGTGTCACCATGATGACCCCAACCTCTGAGCCCGCATCGCCAAGGAGAAAAGCGTTTGTAGCAGGAGGGCAGCTCAGTCCCTGAGACACACCACGTCTGACAGCTTCTGGAACCGAGGGGTGTTCACCAGTGCTGATTTTGCCAACGAGTTCACCGCTGCGGGCTGAGACCCGACAAGCTCATTGGAAATGAAGCCTGAAATCCTACACAGCTCCCAGCCCCAGTGAAAAAGGAGCCAGAAGCGGCACGAAATCAAACTGATGGCAGAGGAGAGGGATCAGATTTTGAAATGGAAAAGAGTCAGACACCCAGCTGTCACACTCAGCTGTACGTCTCTATCCATATATCCAGATCTATGACATCTATAGCTCTCGTTATCAACGACCATATATGAAAGCGCGAGGGAACTTTGAAGGAAAAATAACATCGCTGTGATGAGAATGTTTTATCTTTCTCCCTGGCTCTCAGGGGCAGCAGGCTGAAAGCTGTGATACGCACGGAGAAACTGCCAGCAGAGAGAAGGAAGGTACCAACAAGGGAGTAGATATTTTCCCTGAGGACACCGTTATTTCTTCCAGCTTGCCAGTCCCAGCGAACCCCGGCTGCACGCGTGGGCATGTGCCAGCCGTCTGCACGGGGGGAAAGGTACCGTCAGAATCAGCCCCTAGAAGAGGGGAAAACCATCTTCCAGCACAGCCAGGCTTGAGGTGCCGGGATGGGCACAGCCTGGCAAGAAAACCAGCTGGGAGCCTGCTCCACGCTGCTGCTCCATCTCTGGGTGGGAATTGGTGCCTTCCTCCCATTGTGACACACATCCCACGCTCTCAGGTGAGACGTGGAATTTACCGTGCCGGCAGAGATGCAAAAGGGGCTACTCCTTCCAGCCTTGCAGGCAGCAACAGAAGCTGCAAGCTTGGGGAAGGGCCAGGACATATTTACTGCAAGGTCACAGGGAGTTTGTGACTGTGAATGGCTATTTTTAACCTAATGATGTGTCCATTCTGTTGACCAATGGGACCTCATCGGGGGATTTATTACAGCAAATTCAAATACAAACGCACACCACTGGGTTGAGCTGGCCAGGGATGCTCTCTGGCTTCTCTGCAGCACTAGCCCTGGTGGCCTGACCTCCCCTCTCACTGTGGGACTCAGAAAAACTGGAATAAAGAGACTGCAAAGTGGGCCAAGATCTTCAGAAGAGTAACAGTTTTCTTCTGAACACGTATGAAGCACAGTGTATTGTTACTTACCAGAGACATTCAAGAACACAAACTTGCTGCTCCCCACACAGACACTTCAATGTGTTTATTGTCAGAGGCAGCTCTGCAGAAATGAGCCACCTCTGCCACTCCAGATTTTGCTTATGAAAAAAACATAAAGGTTTTCCCACTACTTCCATCCAGCCCATTTTCTCCAATTCCAAGCTCTGCCTTCCCTCCCTCTAACATCAGTGCTTGCACCTCTGCGCAACAGCAGCTCTGGAACGAGGCAGCCGTTCCTCACCTCTCCCACCCTCCCTCAGTCCATCCCCCCCTTCCCCAAACAGGCAGGAGAGAGGCAAACAGGGACGGCAGATGGACAATCTGCTCTGCTCGTGCAGGCTACAGGAAGGCTGCCGATGGGGTACCGAGGTAAGGGAAAGGATGCCAGGAGAAATTCAGGGAGTAGACACATCCTTCTGTTGCCAGGTTTGGGAAAGAGGGGCTAAAGCCCAAACTCAACACCAGAAGCATGAGAGAAGTTCAGCTCTTGGCACTGCTTAAGCCTTATGCGGGGCTGTGGTGAGCCCTGCGACCAGGTCACGCTCCTCAGTTTCAGCATGCCTGATCGTAGCCTGATTAATGTCACACCACACAAGAGCTACAAATGAAAAATTAAGAAAAAATTTCCAACATGTGGCATTTGTACTGACAGAGGCTCCCATAACCCATGTTAATTTATCTAGGAAATGCATAAGAAAGAAGTTGTCATGGAAAAATCTCAAAACTGTGCTTGCTATCGCTAAGAATTTCCAGCTTTTTACTTCAAAAGAATCAGGTTTCCATTTTTTGTGTGCTAAAAACTTATTTATCTTGTTATCTTATCAAAATTTAGAAATATTTAAAGGCTCGGTAGCAAGAGGCTGGGGCCAGACTCTGGTCAGTGGTGCCCAGAGACCGGACAAGGGGCACTGGGCACAAACTGGAATCCAGGAGGTTCCATCTGAGCAGGAGGAGAAACTTCTTTGGTGGGAGGGTGTGGGAGCCTGTGCCAGGCTGCCCAGAGAGGTTGTGGAGTCTCCTTCTCTGGAGAG
>JAAGNO010006172.1:10862-27221 GCA_033439905.1 Ceryle rudis | reverse complement strand
GGGGTCTCCCCAGAGCCCTGGGAGCAGAGGGGCAGGATCCCCCCCTCCCCTGCTGCCCACGCTGCTGGGGGTGCAGCCCATCCTTTGGAGGCTCAGCATTCCTGTTGCCACCTGAATGACCACAATTAAGCCAATCCCAGTAAATGAAGTGGCATTTAAAAACCAAAATAAAATAGACAAACAAATAAATAAATAATCCCATAATTGCTCTCTGTGGCCATTAAGAGGCTTTTGACTCCCACAGCTGCTTCTCCTGGGGTTTCAGTGGAGCATCCCCAGGCACATTGACAGCACCTCAGCTCACTGCAGCCACCCCATGCTCCCTGGGGGGCTGTTTTGGGGACGTCCAGATTTCTCCGTAGCCTCTTTAGCAGGGAAAAAAATAGTTGAGGTGCATCTGCCCTGTGCCAGTAGCACCCATGGTGGGCCAAGGAGGTGTTCAAGCGGTGTCACCTCCACCCCACAGAGGTGTTCCCCATGGAGGCAAGTGACACGGTGGTGGCCTTGTGGCTGTGGAAGGAGGTGACACGATGGTGGCCTTGGCCCAGGGGGATTTCTGCCTCCTGAGTCACCCTGACTGCTCTGTCTGTGGAGGGCATCATGTGCCCGAAAGCAGAAGAGGTTTTCAGGCTCATGGTCCCTGGGCCGTGTCCCTACATAACCGTGCTGAGCTCATCCCATCTCTGCCAGTCCTGGGGAGGGCTGAGCTCTTGCTGCTCCCCATCAGAAACCTCACAGAAAAGAGATCTGAGGTGCTGTGTGGCCAGTTCCCGCGTCCCACCTCTGCCAGTGGCCAATTTCCCTCATCACGTGGGCGTTTCCAGCTGAAACCTTTCCTTCCACAAACACCCGTGAGGTCATTTTCTTCTTCCCACAGCACAATTAAGCATTGTCCTCCTTATCCCACTGAAAACTAAGGAGGGGATATGAGCTAAAATACTGCGACTGGTGGCCCGATGGCTGCCAGTTCCTCTTGCGAGCAGCGAACGAGCTGGGATGTGGCTCCTCAAGCAGCCCAAAGCCTTTTCCCCAGCTGCAGGGAAGGGTTTTGCCCTGGTAGAGGAGGGGACCTGCCAGGTCCAAATCTTCCCAGCGGGTTCCTGCGTGCATCTCAGCACTAGGGCCAGCCCAGCCTGGTACGTGGGTGGGAAGGTTGGGGCTGCGCTTGGCTGGCTTTTAAAAAGGGTAATTGCTCTTTTCCTCGCGTTTTCATTGTTTAGCAAAGGGCTGTTATCTAAGCAGGCAGGGAACAGCAGTCTGGCAGTGCTGGTGCTTGGCTGGAGGGAGCATTTCAACTGCCCGATTGAACTGAGGCTTCGGGTCAGAGGTTTAGGGGACAAAAAAAATAACATCCTCATTTTCTTTTTTTTTTGTGAGGCTATGGAGAGCAGCCCAGCCCAAGCAAGGAGCTGGAGCTGGCCTGGATGGCTTGGGAAAGGTGAGGAAGAGGAGGGCGTAAAGAGGCTCCTGGGAGCCCTGTAAACCCCAGTCCTGCTCACAAAGTGCCCATCTGGGTGCACACAGAACATCCCAAGGCCCAGTGCTGCGGTGCGAAGCCCGTGAGCAGCGTCACTATGAGATGCTGGTGGGAGCGGAGGCTGCCTCCGCTCCAGCTGAAGGGTATTGATGTGCCGTGGGGGATTTGGTGTTTGGGGAAGCATCTCGCTCTTCCCCTGCCCACCCACCTCATTGCAGCACCCGCTGCTCAGCCTGTGCACTGTGTAACACCCTTCTCCTCCTCCACACATTGCCAGTGATGGTGGGATGCACATCCCAGGACACAAAGACACCCCGAAACTCGCTTCATCCCCAGCTGGGAGACCCATGGAAGTATCACCCATGCAGCCAGTGCAACTGGGGACGTGCCACCAGCCCATCTTTGGAGCCCGTCTGCTCAGTGTCCTGGCACTGGGCGTGTTTTGCCAAGTGCCAATGAGTCACCAGCGGCTCGTCCCCTTGTGGGGTATTTTTACATCCATTGCTTCAGGCTCCCCTGTCACACTTCTCCCTCCACAGTTTTCCTTTTTTTCCCCCCCCTTAATTAATGGAAACCATCCAGGTGTATAATAATAGTGCCGGGTGACCTGTATTTTGCATGCTCTGCATTGTAATTAGGAGCCAGAGCAGAGAGACCGCACTCCCTGGCACAGCAAACCTTTCCTGGCTGTAATTAGGGAGAGAAAACCAGGGAGGGTTTTTTTTAAGCCCTGGTGGGAAATGTGGCAGGAGGGGACCAAGCCTGGGTCCAGCCCTGCTGCCTCCCACCCATTTCCAGCAGCTCCCGTCTCCGCTGTGTGATCCCAAGGCGCAGAGCTGGTGGGATAAACCTTGGCTGGTAGGTTTTAAGCCTGCAAAGAACCGTGCAGTCACCAAGTCAGAGGGTTTTATACATCCCCTTTGGGCCCACAGTCTGCTTTTCCTTCAAAGGATGTGGTGAGTGAGATCAGAGCCTGCTGTGGCCTCATCTCCCTGTGTAAGAAGGTGCACACCAGCAATATGCAACCAGCCCTGAAAATGCACCCCAGGCAGGGATGTCTGGGGGGGGGTTTTGCTGGAGACCTTTCTCTTTGTTTTCCTGTTGCATTATTGCACTGGGAGGGGATTTACCCCCTTGAGAGCATTGCAGACCTGTCGGCAGCCCCCTGCCCGAGACCCGTCTCCCTCCAGTCCCTTGGTTTGGGACCTTTCTACCTCCTGCGGCTTTTCCACTCAACAGGCTGTGTGTCCAGAGGTTCCAGACCCCTCCTCACCCGCGCCAGGCAGGATTAGGCTCCCTTGAGCCATCTGCTCCCTTCAGGAGCAGACCCTGGCTCAGGTCCCTGCAAGCCCTGAGCTGATCACCATGGCCTCAGACCCACACTGGGGACAACCTCCTGCAGGATCCATCCTGGGGACACCCCAGTGGGGGGCTCACCCACGCAGGGAGGATTATCCTCGGTACTTCCCTGTGTCTCCCCTTGGCTGTGGAGGGAATGACTGTGCCTGGCCTGGGGACACACACCTTGTTTTGAGAGCGCTGGGGGTGACAGGGGTGGACGTCACCTTTGAGGGCTGGGTTTGAAGCCAAGCTCATAGGCTCATGGAAATAGAGGGAGAACATCCTGTGGGTATCTCCCACCTCTGTTTAGGGAAGGCTGCGATCAGACCCGCCTGCCATGGTTGGTAATAAGATGGAAAATAAGGGGACCTCTCCCCCCACCCTCAACGGGGTGTTCTGGAGAGGATCCTCTTGGCTGGGGACCGCTTGCAGGTGGCACCTTGGCTCCTACCTTGCTCCGGCTCGCTGCCACCACCGCATTTAAGCGGTGGCTATAATTCCCTGTAATCCTGGCAGGCAGGCTCCCGTGCAGCCCACTTCACCTGGCGGCTGGCGAGCTGGCGGCACACCGGAGGTTCACCGCGGGCAGCCCCAGCACTGGTGGCAGCACTGGCAATCGGCTTAAGGAGGATAAAGCTGCAGGGACAGGAGGGATGAAGGGAGATGGTGGGGTTTGGATTTGGGGGAGTGTGGGGGATGAGCCATTGAGGGTCTTGCAATTTGAGGTTGGGGCCTGTTGGGTGACAGTGGTGTCACCCCTGGGTGACACTGGGTAGGTCATCTCGGGGGCTGGTGCCTGCTTAGGACATGCCTAGATCAGGGCTGGGCTGGGGTCAGGTGGTGATGAATGCCAGCACTGAAGAGTGTCTTTTTTTGGGGTGGAGGGAGCAGTCCTGTACATGGAAGAGGAGGATCATGGCATTTTTGTCTCGCTGAGTAAAGTCTGGCCTGGAGATCCCTGCTCTGCCTCACTCCTGGCATCCAGGGGCTTTTCCTGGAGGATTTTAGAACAATTGCCCAAAGTTCAGCAGGATGTCATATGGACAGGGAACATGACCCAAAATCAGGGGTGAGAGTGCTGAGGATGCTGATGCTCACTGCCTTCTGTAGCTGAGGAACCCCCCATCTCTCATTGCACCTTCTTACTCCCACGCGCTGCATCGGTGCTCTCCAGCAGGGACCCCCAAAATTGTGTCCTTGCGTGGGGACAAGTGATGCCAAGTTCCCAGCCTGAGTAGCTATTGAGGAGGGAACCCAGATGTCTGGGTCACCCTGCCTAAGGCAGGCATGAGCAGGCAGGCATGACTGTTGCATCCAATCCAAACTCCTGCCAGCTTTTCCCATGGATTTAACTGCCCCTCTTGGATGGGAAGTGTTGGCTGTAGCTGTAGGTGAGAAAGCTGTGGCTGTGGCCATGGAAAACCAGCAAGAGATGTGCCCTATAGCTGGAAATATGTGGGCCAAGCAACAGGAATCCCATGTTAGCCATGAAAGTCAGGACGTGCTGGGCTAAAGGGGCTGCTCAAACCCATTGCTGGGGATGCTAAAAGCCATCTTAGCTCAGCCGGTTGTGAACTGGAGCTGATCCTGACGCAGGGCAGGAAAGACACAGCCTGATTGTGGGGGTCTCTCTCAGTCCTCTTGCTCCAATTAGCACAGCCAGTGCTGATTTCCAAGAAACCTCCCTTGGTGGTGGGTAACTTGCACCATTTCTCCTGCTCTCAACCCCACAGCAGCCTGGCATTATTCTGCTCTGCTGCCACCAGCCCTGGGCAAAGGGCAGCAATCAGGATTTTGATGCAGCTTGCACAAGGAGCATCCTCCCGAGCATCCCTGCAGCAGCTGCCGAAGGAACCTCGGCATTAATCCTCAGTGTCGGCCAAGCTGCACACTCAGCTCGGGCCTCGTGGGGTTTTTGGGGCCAGGGAGAGTGGAGCTGTCCCTGCTTCACCAGTGTTCCTACTCCAGGGTGAGGTGTGACCCCAAATCCACATTTTGAGCGCAGGCTGGAGGGTGTAAACCACTTCATTTCAGCTGGGGGTGAGCGTAGAGGAAATCGCCTTCACACTAGCAACCTGCAGATTTATAAGCTGTGATTTATTCGGGCTGATGTAAACATGCCTGGGCTGGATACACCCTTCTGAAACCTTGTCCCTGGGGATGCCACACGTAGTAGCGAGTCCCAGAGGCTAATGACACAAGGTGCTAAAAATAGGGCTTTTTATCTACAGACACGCTCCTCGTGCAGTTCAGGAAGTGGGCAGGAGGAAAGGCAGAAGCAGAGCCGGGATGAGCATGAACTTTGGCTGCTGGGTGCAACATGGAGGTTGGGTGCTCTTTGGGCTGCTCAGGGGTGCTGATGTTGTAGGGGAGAGCAAGGGAGATTCCCACTTGTTTCCGAGGTCGTTCGTGGTGAAATTGGTGGAGAGGTGACTTACAGCCATGCCAGGGATTTGCTCTGTGACTCAGTTTCCCCAGGGGTGAAAAGCGGGCAGAAGTGCCTTGCTGAGCTGCTCTGAGACTGGCAGAGGGTTATAAATTCCTGGGGAAAATGTGTCCCTGTGGTCAGCCGAGGATTGCTCACCCGTGGTGGGGTTGCAGTGGGTGTCGCTCACTTCTGCCACCGCTGCGGTGTCGTTTTAGCCTTTCGGGAAATCCTCCATGTTATTGCACCATAAACCAAAATCCACTGAATGCAACAGCACGAGGTATTCTGCTGCCCTCCCCCCCATGGCAGAGTCAATCTGCCAGGATCTGAGCACCCAGTGAGGGCTGTGGGTAATCCCCTCTGCTATCGCATCCTTAATCCTCACCCTGTCCCTTGCTGAACTGGCCATGGGACAGAGGAAGCGAGCACGGGGCGAGCGTGGATTTGCTGTCCAGTAGGTGATTGCCAGGGTTGGGTAAGAGTGCTGCCCAGCTAGGGCCAAAATCTGCTGGTGGGAGGTGAGGAGTTGTGCAAGACCTGCTGCTGGAGTTGTATCATGGTGGGTTTGCATGTCCTGCTGCTCTCCTTGCACAAAGAAAGGCTGGAAAGGGTACCAGTCACTGATGTCCCCAGCAGGAGGGAGATATCCGGAATTTGGAGGATCTGGGAGCCTGATTGCAGGAGCATCACCATTTCATCCTGGAATTTGTGTACTGGGCACCAGGGAGAGCTGCTCTGTGGGACCATAGTCCTCTGCCCATCACCCGCACCACATCCCAGTGTTTTGGTCCCCCATCCCCAATCTGAGCATCCCAACATGCTTCCTAGCACAGATCTGCTTCCCCAGATCTCCTGCTCTCCCCACCTGCAGAAAAACAGTGAGGGGACCCAGTCACAGCCAGGCAGCTCCCTTGATTCAGGGCCAGGCTCTGGCCTCGCTTTCCCAACTTGCACCCAAGCCTTGCTGCTCACTGTACATGCAAACCATCTCCCACTGCTTTTCCAGCATCATTTCTGGCGCTGGGTGGGCACCCAGGACTTGTGCTGAGCCCTGTGCAGGGCTGGGACCGTGGTGAGAAAATCACCACCGGACATGAAAACAAAACAGGGAGAAGGAGGCAGATTTTTGAACGTAAATTCTTGCTTTTTTCAAAGTATTTTTTGGCGGACTAAGCAGCAGCTGGGCGAGTTGTAACCTTGTCACTCCTCTGCTGAGCGATAGCAGTCGGGGACCTCGCCACTTGCTCCAGCCAGCGGAGAAATCAATGGTAGTGGCAGTTGTACGGGTGGAAGTGTGACAGTCAAAGGCTGTGAGCACGAGGAGGCTGGCAGGGAGAGGATATATCTTTTATTAGAGCAACCGATACGACTGGGGAAAAAAAGCTCCAAAGCAGATAAGCTTTTGGGCTCACAAGTCCTCATTCAGGTCCTAAATAGAAACAGCTAAGTCAGATCACTGGGTTTATTTAAATCAATTTTATATCTGGGGAAAAAAAAAAAAAAAAAAAAAAGACAAGTGAGCTGAAAATCCTTTATTTTTTTTTTCTGGTGTTTTTTACCCCCTTATTTTTTTGTTTTCCGGGGAGCCCCATTACTGCAGTGGGGCCTGATAGTGCTGCAAGTGCAGTGGGATTGGTGCTGGATCAGGTCATGGTCCCAACAACCCCAAGCACACCAGTTTTTGGCTTTCCACATCCCCTGAGGTCAGGACTTCTGGATCTTTGCCCAGGCTATTGCAGGTGTTTGGGGCGATGCTGCCCAGTTGCTTTGTGACTCAGTTTCCCCACCTGAACGGCAGAGAGGATGCTCCCTGCCAGCCAGGCTGGCCCTCCAGCTTACATCTGCCCTTTTGAGGTGCCTGGAGCTCGGGGAGGTGTGTGTCTCACCAGGATGCTGCCCTGTCTGTGAGGTGAGGTGTGATCCCATTGCATGTCTCCCCCTGCTCTGCTAGTCCTCGTCAGGGGGGAGAAGGGCCAGCCAGCCAGGCTGCGGGGTCTCCTGGGTCATTGCAACCCCACTACAATCCTGCTGGTAGGATGCTTTGAGGTGCCCAGGCTGGAGATGCCCCAAGCTCAGCTCTCTGGGGACCAGGGATTCACCTTCAGCCATTCCCAGGATTCATCCATCCATGGTGGACATCAGCACCCCTGACTGCTGCCTCCAGCCGCTGGAGATCTCCTCTCCTTGGGAAGCACAACATTTCTTCTCCCAAGGAGAAGGGATTTGATGTTGGGTGTCTGTCCTTCTTGCTCATCCACCCAACAGCCATGGCACCCAGTGGTAATTGGCCACAGCACCCAGCCTGTCTTCTCTGCTGGTGGCAGAGCGCTTCCCTGGGGTCTTGCAGACGTTAAAGGGGTAGAAATTCTTCTTGCTGCCCAATGACCTGTCTTCAAAGTATGTGGTGCTGGAGGAAGGCAAAGGGATTTGACCAAGGGGTCATGGAAATGTGGTGGAGCAAGGACTTGAACCTGATTTCTACTGGTAGCCCTACACACTGGAATGCCTTGCTGTGACCATCTGACCCCTGCCAGCTTGAGAAGGTGGAGGAGCCCACAGGCTGCACCTTATTTCTTAAGAAGATGCTGGACTCTGCCACTGATGTCCATTCCCTTGCTCTGCCTCAGTTTCCCTGTCAAGCGCAGGAGGATGTTTTTCCCCTTGTAGCACCAAGTGCTTTGGGATGAGTGAGGTGGAGATACCCAGGAGAGGCTCTGTAAGGGGCATTTCCCTCCAGACAAGGACAGATCTGAGCTCCAACACATGCAGACTCCAGCTCTGTGCATGGTCCTGATGCTTCACTTCAGCTGCTTATTCCCCAACAAAATTAAATACCTGCTGTGATGACAGCGACGGCTCCACACAGAGGAGAAAGTGAAGAGGAACCAGGAGCTGGGGCTGACCTGGCAGCTCTCCCAGGCCAGCAACACAGAGGGGCTCTTGCGCCAGGACCGGTGATGCCACCTTGACCCCATGAGCAGCCTGGGTGGGCAGATGGATGGTGGGATCCCTGGCAAGGTCACAGCAGCAGTATGCAAACACTCTTCACTGGGGCTGATGCTGCCTGGTCGATGTTGCCTTAAGGATGCTGGTTTTCATCTCTCCAACGGGGTGTTGAAACGCTGCCATCCGGCTTACTCTATCAGCTGTAGTTATCGTTGGGAAGGCAGAATGGAAACGGCTTGTTTAGTTACATTTCATTAAGAGGACTTCGTCTGGGGTCAGGAAACAATGCGGCTCGGGCTGTATAAATATTTGAACAACTCCTTCCAGCAACATAACCCCCTTTCACACATACACCCGTCGCATGTGCACGGGATACCTTGAAACATTTCCCACTGCCTGCAAAAAGCCTCCAAATCCCCTCTTCCCAGAGCAGGGGCAGTGGGAGCTTGGAGTGGGTTTGTCCACTGGCCGAAGCTTTGCTCATTTTTAAGGCTGGAAGCCTCTGGCTCTGTTATTTTCTCGGTAAGCTGAGCCCTGGGGGCTGGTGGCGTTTCCTGGGCAAGGACCAGTAACCAGAGATGGGCAGTGCTCAGGTCAAGTCTCTGATCTTCAGCAGATGTGAGACATTGGCTTTCATCTCGAAACCTTAGCTTTACTGGTGCAGTGCAGAGCTGAAGCACTTCCAGACAGGACACATCAGGAACCAGGTCCCGGTGTCCCAGTGGTGGCCACGTTTGGGGTGACCCCTTTGCTGGGGGCTCCTGCATCTGGTGAGTCCCCTGGGACCATTTCTCCCCCCTTTGCACAAAACAGGGCGACACCCAAAAAAGCAGAGTTTTAACAAATGCACGAGCTGCCCTGTGCGGGGAAAATGGTTTATTTTTAATTGCATTTTTATTTTTCTTCTGGACGCCTCTGGATGCAGAGAGGAGGGTGACTGTGCAGCTGCTGAGCTGAAGGGGCTGGTGCCGTCGGAAGGGAGATTGATTACATTTCCAGACCAATAACCGCAGCAGATAAAAGTTCAGGGCAGATAAATATAGGTTGAGGGCTCTTTGTGTGTGGACTAGAAAGAGGAAATACCTAGTTTTTTTTTCCTCGGTCAAGGAGCTCCAGCAGTGATCTGCTGGGGGTGGGAAACATCAACCTGCTGCTGAGCACTTTTGGAAGGAGGTGGGTGGATTTTGCAGCTGAAAGATGTAGATGAAATGACTTCTGTGGCCTGGGTGATTGCTGTCTCACTCAGAGGGACTGTGTAGAGCTAGGATGCAGCCCAGGCTGGCTGCTGGTCTTTCTCTGCTTCATGACATCACCTCTCCTCCCTGGACACAGTGGGGAGTCCGGTGTGAACTCCCCACCCTGCTCTAATTCTTGTTGGAGAGCTGAGTGATGAGGCCAGACAGCAGAAATTGGGTTACTCTGGTCTGTGAGAAGCGCTTCTGCGTGTGCTGGGAGCCACTCGCTGTTTGCAAGGACCCAGTCTGGGGTTCTCACAGCTCTCTTTGCAGCACTAACACCTGGTTGCTCTGACTCAACAATTCCCTGTTGATCTATTTCTAAGGTGCAAAAAATTGGGGTGTTTCAATGTCAAGTAAACAACACTTGATATTTGCACATCTTTCAAGTGCTGACAGATTAAATCTCTCAACATACCCAAAATCAGGCACCTTCCCCCAGTGACCGTGGCACATCAGTCCCAGGAAATCCCTGCGCCTCATCAGGAACCTGATGGTCCCAGTGTCATCCCCACACCCCTGTCACTTCGTGCGCTCTTCCCCGCATCTCTCTTGGGTTTTTCTTTGGGGTCTTGTCCTCAGGATGGTCTTGACAAGAATTAAGCCTCTCACCAGCATCCGTCCCTCTTTAGGGGCTTGCAATAAATGGAGGAGATGGGAGCAGGACACATCCCTTGCTCCATCCCTGCCTTGCTTTTAACGCAGCAGGCGTTAAATTGTTGTGTCTCAAGGGCTGGCGCCACCAGGATGTTTTGGTAGCACTGCTCCCCCCTCAGTGCTTGAACACAAGGGCTGGGAAACCGAGCGGGGAGGGACTGGGATTAGGTTTCCCCCTTTCTGGCCGCGCAGCGTGGCCGGTGGAGAACAAGGACGCCAGTGTCCAAGGTGCCGTCCATCAAACTAGCCTGGCACTTATTTTTTTTTTTTTTCCCCCTCATTTCTGCCGCTGCTGTTGTAAAGAAAAACTGAACCTAGAGAGATCCAATTTCTCCACGGGGCTCATGGGCATTGGGTGCACAACGGCGGCTTTGCACCGGCTGCTGTGTTTGTCCTCCTCTGGCCCTGAAGAGGGGAAGCGAATGAGCCTCCATTGGTAGCAAATAGGATGGAAAAGGGAAAAAAAGCAGCTCCTTTCCTACTTGAGGCTGGGACAGTAAATATTTTCCCCTCAGCCAGGAGCTGGCGGGCCTGTGGAAGTGCTGGCATTGCCCTCGGGTGACCCAGGATGCGTGTAATCAGCCCAACCATCTGGCTGGGGAGATTTGGATGCGAGGAGGAGCTCAAGCTGTCACCAAAAACCACCCAGCCCTCGACAGGGCTCATGCTCGGCTGCAGCCGCAGCCACCAGTGCCTTTGCAAGGGCTGAACCTCTAGTGACCAACCAAAAGGAATCAGCTGGTCCTGGGGGATGGAGAAAACCCATTCCAAGGCCAACATTTTTATTTTCACTCACCCTTGAGGGGCAACGGGCAGGAAAATGCATGGAGGTGTCACGTTAAGTGAGAATAATTAGTTCAGGTCCTCACCAAAAGCCACTCTGGTGTGATTAGGAGAGTAATTAGGAGAGAGGAGGCAGCTTTCCAGCAAGGTGCAGCACCCCAGGTCTTCCCCACCCCTGTGCCCCTGCAGCTCCTCAGCACTGGGTTTGTTTCTTTATGGGACAAAAGTTTGGGTGTGCAGAACTTGCGGTTGAGTTCCTCTTACATCTCAAGTGTGGCTTAAAAGCTCTTGGATATTTGTTTTGTTTTGTTTTGTTTTTTCTTCTAGTCTTGAGGCATTAAGGTGCACATTTCTGGTCTCTTTCCAGTAAAGAGGGCTGGAAATGATCTTTTTCTCTTCATCTCTTTGCTGGGAAGAGCAAAGAGGTTCTGTCAAGTCCCAGGGTCCTGGAGCTGTGGTCCCAGTGTGCAGAACTCACCCCAGCTTTGGGGGTGCTCTATACCCTTTAGGAATGGAAGCCATGGCTCTGCTCCCTGCAGCCCCCTCCCCACAGGCAGGCACCCCTTCATTGCCCCTGCAGCGTGCACACCCCATCTCCAGCTCCACCAGTTTGGATCCATAGGGGATTTTTTTTTTTGACTCCTCAGAAGGAAAAGTCCCTTCACCCTGTGACGGCTGCAGGATCCAGCCCAAGGCCAGTACTCACCCATGGGGCTCCAGCAGTGCTCTCCACCACATTTGCACAGCTGAAAAACTCCAACCGCCCCCATAACAGGGCTTTTAACCTCTTCTTAGCGTGACGGTGGCCCCTGGTGTCATTTGAAACTCCACTTGATTTTTCTGTATATCAGCTCTAACAACGAGTTTACCTTGTGTGCTGGGACTCTGGTGAGGTCCAGGCAAGATGCAGAATGAACCACCAAGCCCTGAGCAGACCTGTCCACCTGTCCCCCTCCAGCTCTGTCCTTCTGCCCTTCTGGTTGGAGAGGACATTGCGCCTTTCGTCAATGGTTTCTGGGGAAAGGTGAAACTGAGGCAAGGGCTGACAGTGACCTTTCTTGCAGTGTGCTGCCCACCGGCACCACAGACATGATACCATCCACGGCACAGAGATGACTTCTCCCACTGGCCCAGGAGGCTCTTGGCCTTTTATATGTCTGGCTGGTAGGGAAACTGACTTTCAGTCCAGAGTCACACTGAGGGGAGTGGGGAAGCAGAGAAACGTGAGCTGCTGGGACAGTGGGGTGTGAGACATGGATGCCCCTCTGCAGAGATATGCCAAGGTCCTCAGAGCCCCAGGGATGGGAGAGGAGCCCCTGCCTGACCCCTGCCTGTTCCCATCCCCTGCCCTGTATTATTTGCACCAATTTTTGCAGGCAGGTAAACTGAAGCATGTGATGGCTTGTCCCTGGTATGTGCCACCTAGGCATGTGGCCATGTCCTCAGCTCCCTGTCCCTCTACACCTCTGAAGGTGTTTGTCTTGGCTGAACTCCATCTCCATGGCCTGGATATGGAGCATGGGACCATCTTCCCCCAGGCTGGGAAGGGTGAGGGGCTCCTGGGGACTTGTCTGCGCTGCTGGGTCTCTGCGGAGGAGCCAGAGGCGAGATGGGGAGCGTGTCAATCCCAAAGTGCCAATTAGCACCGTCCTGCTGCCGGGGGGAGGCCATCAGGGAGGTGTTTAACAGCCACAGCAGCAGCCCCTGTGCCAAGCGCTTGAGGAAGGGCAGGAAAAAGAATCTATTTCAAGTCCTATTTCGCAGCTCTTTGGAGAGGCGAGTCTCAGGGATTGGAGCGAGCTCTGAAATGCGCCTGTGTGGAAGGTGAGAAAAGCTCCAGACAGTTTTGCACATTAAGCTGCAATAGGATTATGGAGCAGAGCAAATTAAATCAATTCTGTAATGACTGGGGGGAGTTCCTGCTGACAATGGCAGCTCCCAGCAAGGAAGTGGTGGATGGAGCCGGGGAGGGCTGAGACCCCCCCATGAGCATCTTGTGGATGGTGGCCTGGGGTGCATGGGTGGTGTGCTGGTGAGGGCAGGATTTTCCAGGGCCTGCCTGCATCGCCATGGCAATCTGCAGTTCCCCGGGAATTAATGAGTCTGGAGTGGTCTGTGAAGCCTTTGGGGTGGAAAAGAGATGGTCCTGGACAGGTAGAGCAGGGAGGTGGAGCAGAGGCAGGAGGCAGGGCTGAGGGTGCAGGTGCCCCGGCTGTCCCAGTCCTGCCCATCCCTGCCCACCAGCCCAGCTGTCTTTGCTCCATCCCATGCAGGTTGTCTCTGTTGCCCACCCTGGATTAGCAAGATGCTCTTGGGAGGAGGATGGAGGACATTGGAGCTTTGGGATTTCCCTTCAGACTGGGTATCCCAGTGCTCCAGGCTGTGTCATGGGACTCTCCTCACTCCTGGGTACCAAAGGGGTCTGTAGATCCCTCCTGCCCCACTCCCACATCTGCCGATAACATCGTTTCCAGCCCAGTGCTCCATCAGCTCTGGCCAAACCCGCAGCTGAGGGGCGAAGGGCCACGCTTTGAACCACTGCAACCACAGCAGGAGCCAAACACGGCGGTCCTTGGGGGTGCTTAGAGCTTGGGGAGCCCTCTCAGCCCAGGGGAGCCCCAGGAAGCCACCAAAAGTACCTGATGCAATCCCAGCCGATGTGTGGCAGAGACCTGCTGGGCTCGTTTGTGCCTCTTCATCCAGCGCAGGAGGAGGTGGGGATTTTCATTTGTGTGCTTTTGTTTTTATTTTCACCTCCATCCGCCCCAGAGGTTAAAAGCAGAGTGTGCTGGGAGATGAGGTGTTAGCAACAATTTACATTGGGAGATTTGCTACTTTTCACGCCAGCCCTGTCTCGGGGATATTTATTGTCTAGTGGGGTAGGATCTGGCACTAATCCATTGAAGAACTGGGTTAAAAAATGATGGCAGAGACAGACTCCTCCCAAGAAGGAGAAGGAAGAGGAGAAGGAGAAGGAGAAGGAGAAGGAGAAGAAGGAGAAGGAGAAGGAGGAGAAGGAGGAGGAGGAGGAGGAAGAGAGACTGTTTGAATAGCTGAGCCTGGCCCAGGGTACCTGGACTGGGCAGTTCACTATATTCACTGGGCGATGGCATTAAACCCTCCCAAGCGTGCATGTCCCACCGCGGGTTTCGGGATGCGCCCGCGCCCAGCCCGGCTCCTCGCAGCGCTGCCTGCGTTGGCAGCCGAGAATCGATACAAAGCCAGAATAATTACTGCTCCTTCGTAAATGTTAATGATTATTTTACTTGCATAAAATAACCGGCCTATTAAATCAAAATGCACTGGGGTTTAGGCAGCTGTTGTTCAGGGGCTTTAATTTGAGAAAGGATGGAGATACACAAACTAACTGGCTGCTGCTCGCCCGAGCTCACCCCACGTCTTGCGAGTGGGAACTCTGCCGGCTGTGAGCAGCAGCCTCTTGGTTTCCACCACAGCCCACACCAGCCTGTGCTGTGCCACTGCCTGCTAGCCCAGCCTCCTCAGCTTTGCCATGGGCATCTACAAGAAAGCTGAGGAGGGACTTTTTACAAGGGCTTGTAGTGGTAGGACAAGGGGTGATGGCTTCAAACTGGATGAGCGTAGATTTAGACTAGGTATTAGGAGGAAATTCTTTACAGTGAGGGTGGTTTGACACTGAAATGGATTGCCCAGGGAAGCTGTGGATGCTCCATCTCTGGATGTGTTTGGGACCAGGTTGGACGGAGCTCTGAGTAACCTGCTAGTGGGAGGTGTCCCTGCCCATTATAGGGGGGCTGGAACTGGATGATCTGTAAGGTCCCTTCCAACCAAAACCGTTCTATGATTCTATGATCTCCATCTCAAGCAGATTTGGTGGTCTCTGGCATCAGTCCTTGGGTGAAATCTTGGCTGGGGCTGACCGTGCTGGGACATCGAGCTCTTTTCCCATAGCAGCAGGTCCTGGCGATGCTGAGCTGCTGTCTGGAGCTGCTTCCAACAGATTTATTTTTAACTCACAGCCTTGGATTGAAGAGTGGAAATTCAGTGAATTTTTTTTTTTTTGGTAGTGGGAAAGGAATTGTGGAGTCTTTAAGGTTCAGAAACAATGTTTTCATTCCAACTTTATGTGTGAGTTAATATTATTTCAACTGTTTATAGTATCACTAAATCACGTGCTGGGATGAGTTATTAAGGTTTTCTGTATAAAACACCAGAAAAATGCTTCCAGGAGGTGATTAATTGAAAATATCCCATGGCAAATATCATTGAAATAATCGATGCTTTTCCTGTGATACGTTCTCAGTTTAAATGTGTTTTCCTGGAGAAAACAGCTTTCAGCCCCTGACAGATTGATGACCCTGGCTGCGTCCTTCTGAGCTTTCCAGTACGGCCAGATTCAGCATCTTCCTTGGAGGACACACCACAAGTCACTGTTACTCTTGCACATTTACATCTCTCTGTCCTGGCAAGACCAGTGTCTTGCCCACCTTGTCCCCTCCTCTCGTCATTGCAGGGCTGAGGAGCTGCTGCTGGGAATGGGGGTGGGTTTTGGGCTTCCCAAAGCTGTCTCACTGGGTTGAAATACAAACAGACCTTTGGGGCTTTGGCTTTCTGGTTCTGGTGGTTTGCAGGTGGAATGGGCAAGGGATGGGGTGCAGAGACCTGTGGTTGGCACCAAGGGATGGGGAGGGATGGGATGACAAGCTGGTTCTTCTGCTGGCCTGCACAGCCCTGGTCCATTCTCCAGGCTGCTTTCACACAAGCTTCCTTTTTAACTGCCCACCTGTTGGGATCTGGAGCAAGCTGGTCCCCTACATCCTTTCTGATGCTCGCTGCATGCACCCATCCTTTCCCCTGCCTTGGTCCCAGAGTTGTGCCAGAGGCTGATGGATGGCCCTGGACATACATATAATGGGGTAAAATCACCTTCATCCCCAGTTTATCTTGCCAGGCAGCAGGAGACTTCTCATCTCAAACTCCACACATGGTGCTGGGAGCTGCAGCTGGAGTTGGTGGGAGGAGAAGGTGTGTGTGGGCTCCTCGGGCTGCGATTGTTTCCTGGGGTTCACTTTGCCTCCGGAGTTCCCCCGCTCTGCTCTCCGTGTGTGCTGCTGAGCCTTACACATGGGGCAGGGAAAGGACTCACCACTCAGCTTTGCCCACCTACCGCCCCCAGCCTGTGCTCTGGGCACAAACCTGCCTTAGAAGTCACCTAATTTCAGCTCTTTTTGTTCCTGCTCTGATTCCCTCAGGGAAAAGTCTTGAGCTTCTGTCCACAGCCAGGAGGGCTGAAAACATCCACAGCCTCCAGTCGCTTCCACCACCCAGACTGGGTGGGGACTCTTGATCAGGGAGTGTTGTGACAGAATGAGGGGTAACGGTTTCAAACTGAAAGAGGGTAGATTTAGATTCAGTATTAGGAAGAAATTCTTTCCTGTGAGGGTGGGGAGAGCCTGGCCCAGGCTGCCCAGAGAGGTGGTGGCTGCCCCAGCCCTGGCCCCATTGCAGGGGAG
>JAAGNO010006172.1:0-10365 GCA_033439905.1 Ceryle rudis | reverse complement strand
CTGGGCAGCCTGGCACAGGCTCCCACACCCTCACACCAAACAACTTGCTCCTCCTGCTCAGCTGGAACCTCCTGGGTCCCAGCTGGTGCCTGGTACCCCTTGTCCTGTGGCTGGGCACCCCTGACCAGAGTCTGGCCCCATCCTCTTGCCCCCTGAAAGGGGCCCTTCAGCTCTTGCTCAGCATTGCTCAGCTCCCCTCTGAGGCTGCTCTTCTGCAGCTGAACAGCCCCAGGGCTCTCAGCCTTTCCCCAGCACAGAAATTCTCCAGCCCCTCAGCATCTTCGTGGCCTCTGCTGGAGTCTCTCCAGTACTCACTTGTCTCTTGAACTGGGGAGCCCAGAACTGGACACAGTAGTCCAGAGGTGGCCTCACAAGAGCAGAGTAGAGGGGGAGGTGAACCTCCCCATACCTGCTGGTCACACTCCTCTTAATGCACACCAAATGGTGTCACCCACCTTGGCAAAGGGAGAGAAGAGGGAAGGATGGGGCATCTGCTGCTATGCTGGGATGGTTAGATGTGCGTAGATGATGGAGAGAGACTGAATTCTATCTGATCTCCCTGATCAGCTCCGAGGGTGCCAGGCCAAAGGGCCTGAGCTCTCACTTGCTTTCCAAGGCTCTTTGTGCAGGATTTGGGTGTGATTTGAGCTGCTGTGGCCCCTTGGCTGATGTTCCTGGCTGGGCCAGCCAAGCTGCAGAGTGAAGGACAGTGAGTGGCCGGGTGGGTGGCATCATCTGCTCATCTTGCTCAGCCCTGCAGCCGCTGTGGGAGAAAAAGGGTCCTCTGGGATTGAGTAGGGGGATGTTTTTCTTATCCAAGATCAATGTAGTGGCCATGTCACCTCTAGAGCTGCTGACATCTAAATCCTTTGGGTCTGGCCATTATTTTGCATCCATTAGAGCACTGGAGGATTCTTTATTGAAATTTGACTTTCTGGCCCTGCCCTGTGGACACAGCTTTGCACCAGGGCTTGAGTTTATGGCAGCAGATCTGTGACTTTTCTAGACATTGAAGGAGGCGAAATAGGTCTGGTGGTTGAAGTCTGGATGATGCTAGAACCAGATGCTAGCCCAGGCTGCTCACACAGCTGATGTGGCAGTGACTGGCTCGTGCTGAGCAGTTTCCCTTTCTGCAGGACAGTCCTGAGCATGGCCCCATGGAGAGCCAGCACCACGCAGGACATATTTAAACATTTCCATTCCATTTGGCCTCCCGTGGACTTGGACATCACCAAAGGTGATGTAAGCTACTGAGCCCAGCCGGTGTCTCGGGCCCCGGTGCCTCCAAACAGCTTTGTCCTCAGCCCTGGTTTAATTTCCCTAATGAAGGCCAGGCAGGGGAAGCAGAGCTGAGCTGGTTAGAGGAACCCCCTGCCAAGAGCCATTAGCTGGGAAGGTGTAATTGCATGGATAGGAGCTGCTGTCTCTTGGCTCAAGCCAGCTAATCGGTGGACCTCAGCATCCCACTGCAGGGCAGGGGTGGTGTGGGACAGGGGGTGACGGGGCCAGCATGAGCATCACACTGGGGTTTCCTTTCTGCCTGGAGGAACCTCTGCCTGCCTGGCCCAGCTTTGGACTGGACGCCTGGAAAGGGCTGCACAGAGTACCTGTGAGGAGACTGATGAAGGGTGTGACTCCCAGACCTAGGCAGGCACTAAATTCATGCTGTGGACAATCTTCTTTTGGGGTTGCAGTCCCATCCCTTCTGCAGCAGGGTCAGGACAGATCCTGACACAATCCCCAGGGACCAGGGGCTGTGAGGGATGGATCCGGCATACCCATGTTCTGGGTTTCTACCAGTGGGGTCCCCCCAGCCTTGCTCTGACCGTGTGGAGCCTGCTGGTCTGGGGATACTGTCTGGATGAAGTTTCTCTTTCGGGACAAATCCAGCCATCTGTGTCTTTGCTGTGATGGAGGCTGTGACGGATGGGGAGGCAGCTGCGGGTCGGGAGGTGGGAGCTGCTGTCCTGCATGATTTGTGATTTCCCAGGCTGGCAAAATGATGGTTCCTCTCCCCTTCACCCCAGCCATGCAAGAGGGAGCAGCCCCCCCCTCTGGGGGGAGGTGGGGGGGGGGGCCGTGCACGACTGTGGGGCTCGGTGCACACGGAGCATTAACGATCTAAGCAGCAGTAAATCCAAATAAACACCGACTGTTCCCAAGATTTATTGCATGAGCCTGACCTAATACCATCAGGGCTGCAGCTGGGGCAGCCTGGCCAGGGGGTTTACGTCAGTACCTCGGGAGTATAGCAACACTGGGGTGTTGGTTTTTTTGGGGGGAACAGCCGTGTCTCACACCATACCCCCCCCCGGGAACACCTGAAGATATTTCACAAGTCTTTATCAATAAACCTTTGTGAAGTTTGGTGGGCTGGGGCAGCCTCCAGAGACTTGCAGACAAGTGAGAGAAGGGAAACCTGCTGCCATCCCACTTGAGGTCCCATTTCATCTCTGCTGATCAGCAGGAACGCTGCAGCTTCTTGAATACTGCAGTGCCAGAGCAGTGTGGGGCATGGTCCTGTGGGAGCTGCTATTACATGCGCTGAGCTGGCCAGGCAGCATCTGGAGCTGTGCCATGGGGCTGCCCAAGTCCCTCCTTGGTATAAACCCCACTGATTGCTGATGATCCTCTGGAAGCCCCTTAGGGCAAAACCTGGCTGAGAACATCTCTGGCAGGCATGGGGATGGTGTCTCTCACATCGGGGAAGTTGTCTCCAGAGAAGGAGTTTTGGCCTCGCAAGGTGTTTTATTGCTGTGAAGTTTCTCCTGCTGCCATCAGCAGCTCCAGGAGATAGGTCCCTGTGGGGTTGTGGCACAGATCCTGCTCCCTCCACCTGGAGGTGTGTGCAGAGTGTGTGGGGGCAGATCTAGGGAGGAGGCAGACCCAGAGGAAAGGCTCCCAGCTCCATCCATCTGCATCGTGTCACGGAGCCACATGCTGCAGGCTGGAGCACAGCATCAGACGGTGATCCAGGGAGGATGCTGGAGCTGGGCACTGGTGCCTGGGGACTTGTCCCCAGCCATGTGCTGAGCAGGGGGTGCTGGGCTCAGTTGCCACCTGAGCAAAATGCAGGGGTGTTATTCTCATGGGAAGATTTGCTTTTGGATTTGGGGCTGGACAATTCTCACCAGCATCTACCCCCTTGCAGTGCTGCAGGTCTTCTGGGCAAAGCTGATCCAGGACATGAACTGGTTCTCCTGAGTTCACCCTGTTGGATGGACGACGGATGGATGGACGGATGGGGACTGGTGTGGCCTGCTGGGGCCATGCACTTCTATTCTTGTTTTCCAAGCACAGGGAGCCAGGGAGTCAGTGGCTGTAGCTGCCTCATCTGGTTCCAATTTAAGGGAGAAATGGACTTGATGGAGCTGGGCCATGTGGCTCCCATTATGGCGAGTCTTTGCAGGTCACACAGAGAGATTCCAGCCTTCAGGGAGCTCACCAGGGTTAGCTGACAGGGGTGAAGGGGTGGTCTGGGGAATGCCTGTGCAGTGGTCTCCTTGTTTCTTGCTGAGCCTCAATATTTCTGGTGTAAAAAAATCAAAAGGTAAATAAGAACAATTCTAAATGTTTCTTCTGCCCACCCCTCAAACCTTGTCATTTTTCCTTTTCCTCCCATCAGTTTTGGTGGCCTGTGTCACAATAGATGGGCTCCAGTGGGTGGTGCACCCCACCAACCCTCAAAAGACACTGAACCAGCCCAGGCCCTGTGTGTGCCCCAGGATCTCATGACCCCTGCCTTCCCTGCACTGGTCCCGGGGACAAATAGGTCCTGGATGGGCCATTGCACAGGGAGTGAGCTTCATAGCTCCACAGCTTTGTCCTGCTGACCCAGGAGTGACTTTGCCTCTAAGGTTTTTATACTCAGTACTGGGCAATGATGGAAAACTTGCATGGTGGAACCAAATGTGGTTCTCAGAGTCTTTTACTTCTATCCACTGCCTTTCCCCTGGGAATCTACAGCAGATCCTATCCGGGCATCTATTTGTTATTGCATTTAATTTATGTTGTTGTTCCACAACAGTTTATAGGTGGTATCACTTACTTAGCTCAGCCTTATCCAGCAATGGGTCCATCTTGAAGCTGACTGGTATTGGCTCTGTAGGACATGGAGAAAGCTTCCAGCAGCTTTTCAGAAGCCACCCCTGTAGCCCCGCTACTACCAAACCCTTGCCACACAGACCAAATACAATTTCCGAGGAGGGAAGGCAAGCGCCTGCCTCAAAGGGACATGTCCTATTTGCTCTTGGCTACCTTCTGCCTCCATCCCATCTCACCTGATCCCTCCTCTCTCCTGGCTGTTTGAGCAGTACCACGGCCATTACTGGGCTTCCCAGCACCTCTGCAGGGTCAATCAGCTCTGACTCCCGCATCCAGAGCACATCACTCCCATCCTCAGCCTGGTGCTGCAGCAGTTTGACTTCTGTGCCTCAACAAGGGGATGTGTGATTCCCAGTTCCCTGTGGGTTAATCCTGGTGGATGACAGTCTTCTGCAGTGTATTTGAAGCTCCGGGATGGTGGATTGTCTTTGGGGCAAAGACTGAATCTTCCCTGTGATTTGGAAAGTGCCTGGAGTGTTGGAGAGTGGCGGGATATAACCAGTGGCTGTGGTGGTGGGGGAGAGCGCTGCTGTCACTGGAGATAAAGGAATATCCAGCCAGAAAGAGCTCAACAGCACAGTCAGGAGAGACAGATGCTTAAAAGCCCAACTCCTCTTGTCCTTCCCGAGAGATTTATGCCCCTAGGAATATGCTCACGCTGTCACCATGAGTGTACGACACAGGTAGTACACCTGCAGCACCTCAGTGACTATATAGGCAGGGTTTGGGCAGCAGACATCTCCCTGGCTTGGGGAACACAGCAGGAGTCAGCTTGCAGCCCATGGGAAGTGTCTTCCCATCTCCCAGCCCTGAGCATCCCGCTGCAGCTGAGGTCTGCTGGATCTTTTCTCCCTTGCCAGCTGATGGGCTCCAGGAGGAGAGGTGTGGGGACAAAATGTGAATTAAGCCCTGAATTTCCATGTCGTTGGACCTTTTGACTTTTCAAAAGTCATTTTTGTTCAAATATGGAAAGAAAACAAAGAAACTTGAAGCTGTTACCAAGAGGTGAAATGCTCTAATAGGTGAAGGGGACCCTTCAACCCCTTTATTTTAATTTTAAGCACTAACCTGGCTTGTTACATCCTGAAACATCTGATGCTATCTTGCAGATCAAAGCCTCCTTGCTTGGATTGTAATGAAGTGTCAAACTGTTTCCCCGAAACACAAACAGGAGACACTTTGATCTGCAAAACAAGATGTTTAAGAATCTTACTAGCAAGGGCTCTTCGAGTTTTCACAGCAGCATAAAGCAGTGAAATATTTGAAGTCTGATATTGTTTCCTATTGAGAAGCTTTCCAAGCTACAGGAGTGTTGTGTTAGTGTCACACCTCTGCCAGGAATCACGGGAGAACCACCTAAACCAAAACAGTAGCGAGCTGGAGAACCGCACTGATGATTTTTTTTCTACCAGTTGCCAAAAGCAGCTGTTGGTTTTCCTCACCCTTCTCCAGGGGGCTCGTTTCCACGGGCAATGTTATCGGAGTCAACGTGAGCTCACCACAAAATGTCAGCTTGTCTGAAAGATTTGCAGCACTGAATTGTTTTGGGGAAGAAAACTGTGATTTTGGGTGTTTCAGCTTGGGGAGCTCTGTCTGAGCTCCTGCTCCCTTGGTGTTGCTTTTCCCTGGCGCATTTTACCAGTCCCATGTGGGCTGTCTGGGGGTGTCTGGTCATGATTTGGTGGGCTGGAGCTGCTCACGTGTCTCTCCCTGCTCGGCTGCAGGCTCAGCGCTGGCGCAATGAGAACTACGAGAGGCCCGTGGACCTGGAGGGCTCTGGGGACGATGACCCCTTTGGAGATGATGAAATGGATGATGTCTACTCGGGCTCTGGCTCGGGGTGTAAGTAGCTTTGGGGTTCCTGGGGAATGATCCCTGGGGAGCCTGGCTGTGGATTTTGGTGGGACTGGAGAGGGGCCTGCCATGGGGTGTGAGGGAGGGGATTGCCCCTTACCCATCTCCAGACCTGTTCTCCTGTGCCCTCCTAGACAAAAGCAAAGGGAACTGTGCCTAAAGTTGGACTCAAGTGACTTCACTTCCCATTTCAGTCTCTGGCCCTGCTGGGCACTGGGTCCTTCCCCAGCCCAACAGCACGTCCTATATTGTAGCTGTTTCACTGACCCCAGAGAGGGGCTTTGGCCACCACCTGGGAACGTGCAGCCCTTGGTTTCTGCTGAGCCTGGAACCAGTCCCTGCTCTCGGTGGTTCTGGGGTGAGGCCAAGGTGCATGTCAGCTCTGGGAAATGCTGGGGCAGCAGCAGCAGCTTCATCCTTTGTTCTTCTCCCCCTCTTTCAGATTTTGAGCAGGAGTCTGGGCTCGAGACAGCAGTGACCCTCACCATGGACACGTCCATCACACTCCCCACCACGGCAGCAGTGCTGCCCATCACCTCGGTGCAGCCTGTGGCAACCCCATTTGAACCATTCCCTGCTGAGGACATGACCCCTGAGCAGACAACCAGCATTTTATATATCCCCAGGATGACAGAGACACCAGTGATCCCCAGTTGGAAAGCAACCACTACCAGTACCACTGCCAGCGACTCCCCTACCACCATGACGACCATGACGACGACCACCACAACCACCACGGCCACCACGACAACCACCACCACTGCGGCCACAACCACCACCAGCACCACCGTGGCCACTGCCAAGCCCACCACCGTCCGGAGATTCCTGCCCCCCTTTGTCACCAAGGCAGCCACCACCCAGGCTACCACCCTGGAGACACCCACCACCTCCATCCTTGAAACCAGCACACCAACAGAAGTGGCCACATCACGGCTTGTCCCCACCAGCACAGCCAAGCCCAGATCCCTGCCAAAACCAAGCACCTCCAGGACTTCAGACCTCACAGAAAAAAGCACTGCCTTGCCATCCAGTCCTGCCACGCTGCCGCCCACAGAAGCCCCCCAGGTAGGAGGCAGGAGCCCTTCTCACCTGCTAAAGGGCTCATGGGCCATGCTGGAAGCCAAGTGATGATGATGGGAAGCCTCTGGTGTTCATCTGTCCTTAACCAGTTGCTCAGAGGGAGGTCAAGCCAGTTTGGGCTCTTCCAGCTCTGCGGAGAGTGGATCATTTGGGGAGCTGGAGAGGGGAGATTAGAGGGTGGGGGATTCAGCACAGGCAGAACAGGGTGATGGGGCTGGTGCGAGAGCTGATGGGAGGCACCCAGGGGGATGCCACCTGTCCCCAGTGCCCCAGACTCTGCCTTGCCCAGGGGGAGGTGGTGCCCCCAGCCCTGCTCCCCTCCTGCCCAGGGAAGCTGCTCTGGAGCAAAGAGCAGCTTCCCTCTGGGGCTGGTGTCTGGGCTCATCGTACCATTTCCCAACTTGCAGCCGGTCAGTGGGAGGCCCAAATGCTCCACAATTACAGCTTGATGATATATTTCCAGCCTGTCGGGGTGTCCTGAGCAGGGGATCTAATCCACTGATCCATCTCTCATTCAGAGCCCCTCAGGGCCCCTTTGAAAACCACTTTGACTGAAAGGTGGAGTGATTTGTCTAAACTAGTCCCTCTTTTCTGCGTACGTATCTGTGTGTGTAGCGCTCTGGGCTCTCGCTGACCTTCAATTAATCTCTGTCACAAAAACTCCTGCTTGCGGGAAGCAGTGAGCCATGTGCTCGTGCCTGGGGCAGCATGGCGTGGAGAGGACTCCTTCTTGCCTGCCCAGGCTTTGGCCCATCCAGATCTTTGCTCATCCTGATTTGTAATGTTCTGAGGCAGCTGTGGAGGGACCTATTTGCACCGCAAAGGAGGGATCCTGGGGAGGTTTTACCCAGGGATGCTCAGTGTGGTCCAGCTCAGCTTGTGGACACAAAGCAGGTCAGGCTGCTGGGACAAGGGTGAAGATCGTGGGGGTTTTGGCCCCGAGGGAGCTGCAGGTGTGGGGGTGTGCAGGAGGCAATGAGTAGGGCAGAGCTGGGTGGGGGGGCATGGAGCAGCTCAATTCATAAGACCACAAGTCTGGTGAGGAGCAGCTGAGGGACCTGGGCTTGTTCAGTGAGGAGCAAAGGAGGCTCAGGGGAGACCTGACTCTCAACAGCTCCCTGACAGGAGGTTGGAGCCAGGTGGAGTCAGGCTCTGCTCCCACAGAACAAGTGACAGGACAAGAGGAACCGGCCTCCAGTTGCCCCAGGGGAGGTTTAGGTTGGAGCTGAGGAACAATTTCATCCCCTCCAGGGCTGTCCAGGGCTGTCCCAGGCTGCCCAGGGCAGGGGTGGAGTCCCCGTGATCCCTGGAGGGGTTTCCAAGCCCCCCATGGAGCTGTGGTGCTGAGGGACAGGGGTCAGTGGTACCCTGGCAGTGCTGGGGGAATGGGTGGACTCAGTGATCTTAAAGGTCTTTTCCGAACAAAACGATTGTGTGATCTGCCTGGCCCATGTTTTCTATTCCGGCAGGTTTGCCTCCTTGCCAAGGTGGCTTGGTCAGGGACCACGGCAGAGAGATGGGCTGGCTCTGTGTCCTGGGTGAGAAGAACCCAACTTCCCACTCCTGTCCTGTGCTGCAGGGCTGCAAACATAAGAGCAGTTTGAAGGGAGAAAAGGGAGAGGGAAGGGACCCCTCTGGGGCTCGTCCAATGGCATCAGATCCTTACACTTGTGATGTTGCTGTAGCACAAATGGTTGCATCACTTCATGTCCAGCAAGGAGGTATCTGTGAGATGTTTCAGACAGCCATGGTCTACACTGGGGACAGAGAGCTCAAATGAGGGTCTGGGGTGTGGGGCTCTCTGGGATGTGGGGCTCTCTGGGAAGTGGGGCTCTCTTTAGAGGAAGCTACAGGGAACAGGTGAGAGTTTGTGCATACCAAGGGCACCTGGGATGGGAACATACCAGTGGTCCATCTCAGCCACGGTGGCCTCACCCTTTTGGTGACCATCAAGATGTGGAGTTGTGTTGCTTGCTGTGATATAATCACCCACTTCAATGACACAGGTAAAGGACACCCCAACATTATCCTCTATGTTTCCTGCTGAGAGGGTCACCCTCTAATCGGTACCGTGATGTCCTTCCTCTGGACACATCAGAGCTGCTGGGGGCAGGAACCACCCTTTGGTCCTTGTCCCCTGCTCCATCTTGTCCTTTCTCCCAGATGGAGCCAGGGGAGGTGACAACAGTCCTCGACAATGAGCTGGAGGTCCCGGTCAGCAGCGGCCCCAGCGGGGACTTTGAGATCCGGGAGGAGGAAGAGACGACTCGTCCTGAGCTCGGTAATGAGGTGATGGCTGTGGTGACACCACCATCAGGACCCGGGCTGAGCAAGAACGCAGAGCCGGGGCTGATTGACAACACGATAGACTCCGGGAACTCAGCCGCTCAGCTCCCCCAGAAAAACATCCTGGAGAGGAAAGAAGTGTTGATAGGTGAGACTGGAGGCTCTGGGCTTGTGGGGGAAGAGCTGGTGTGCTTGGGGAGGAACAGAGAGCTGGTCTGTCAATGCCCCAGGAGAAGGGCTGGTCTTCGGCAGGGCATTGGGGTAGTGTTGAGCTTGGGACAACCCACAGTCATCTGCCAGAATAGCTCCAGGGCCTGTGCTGGGGGATTCCCAGGGGTCTTCATGTCTCTGTCAGGAGAGTGTGGAGCTGTGCGCAATTTGTTGTTGCCAAGATGGGTTTCCAGGAACAAAATAGGATGCTGGTGTAAAGAGGTACTACGGTGATGGCTGACTACCAGCCAGCCACCTCTGACTGCAGGGGAGGAGAGAGAGGCCCTGGGAGGGCCGCTTGTCCCAGCCAGAGGAACATCAGAGATGGGGCAGAGGAGTCAGTGTCCCACCGCCAGATAAAGGGAGCTGGAGGCAATGGCACAGCAAAGCAGCTATTGTTCTGCTGGTCTTCAGCTGAGTGTGGTGCATCCTGGCAGGAACCCAAAGGAGCAGCTCTCTGGGGGACTTTCTGCACCCTCCTTACATGAGGTTACAGCCTGTGCAGGGACCTCTCTTTGTGGCTGGGTGGCTTCATGGCAGCCCATCTCCCACTGTGCAGCTCTAGAGGAGTTGCCTTTGGGTCCTACCCACCCTTCAGCATCACTGCACTTGGGAGCTTATTGAAGCTCCTTGAACCCTGCGATCGTATTAGACCCTCACCTTCAGTTTAAGTTTTTCTTAGCCATAGATTTTGGGAGGAAAGTTTCTCACAAAGCACAAAACCATGTTGGCATCCAAAATGATCCCCCCCAAATGATTTGTGCTGGGACTGCGGGGCGGCGCTGACGGCCGTGCCACTTCTCTGTGTTGCAGCGGGGATCGTGGGCGGTG
>JAAGNO010006171.1:28498-47110 GCA_033439905.1 Ceryle rudis | reverse complement strand
GGAAGGACGTTGAGGTGCTGGAGAGGGTACAGAGGCAGGCTGCTAAACCAGTAAAGGGTTTGGAGCATGTCTCTTATGAGGAAAGGCTGAAGGATCTGGGGCTGTTAGCTTTGAGAAAAGAAGGCTGAGGGGAGGCATTGGTGCTCTGTACAACCACCTGAAGGGAAGCTGTAGCAAGGTGGGAGTTGAGTTGGTCTGTTCTCCCTAGTGACAAGAGATAGAACAAGAGGAAAAGGCCTGAAGCTGAACCAGGGGAGGTTCAGGCTGAGTATAAGGAAGAATTTCTTTACTGAAGGGGTTGTCAGGCATGGGAATAGCCTGCCCAGGGAGGTGGTGGAGTCACCATCTTTGGAGGTATTTAAAAGCCAGGTAGATGCTGTGCTTAGGGCCATGGGGTTTTGACAGGGCTAGGAATAAGGCTGCACTTGAGGATCTTGAAGGTCTCTTCCAGCCAAAAGAAATCTATTATTCTGTGATTCTACACTTCAGGACAGAAGAGGGTTAACGACACCAGCAGTTGCCACACGAGTAAATTCGCAATTGGTAGACTGAGGTGTTGACACTGTGAGGAACAGCCCATCTAACAGCCACCCATGAGCCAAGCAAGACACTGTAGGTCCCTGGGAACAGCAATTTGTTCTACACACACTCAAGTGCATTTCCTGTTCACTAGAAAAAAAACAGAGATAATCAGGAAGAACCACTCAGTAAGCCCTTATATGATCAAAGAGAATGACATGTCAAGCAAAAGAAAATGTGTGGAAAATTATTTGATAAATGTATCTTTTCCTCTAATAAAAAAACCAAAGTATAAATGTTTTCATCCTCTTTTGGTAATACTATCAGATACTAACCAAAACCATATTTCTTTTTATCTTTAAATACATTACCAAATACAAAGAAGTGTTTGGTTAATACTAATTAACATTGAGAAATGTGGAAAAATCTTTAGTAGGTAAAATAGCAGTCATAGAAGTATTCATAGTGTTAAACCGCACCATTAAACACTCCTACTAAAAGTAGTAATAAAAGTATTTACAAATATAGTAATAGTACCCTATTAAATAACTAAAAATATTAAATATAGTCACAGTAATCACTATTTTGTAAAGAACAGTAGTAATTGAAATATTAAATTCTACTAATAAATAGTAGTAAAAAAGTAGTAGCACTATTTAAAAATATTTTTAAAAGAATTTATCAGTTTTAAAGTATTATTGTATAGTAACAGTGTCAGATTGTAAATCAGTGCCTTTTGTAAGTGTTCTGATGAAATTCACAGTAGAATTAAATTCTGTTACACACACAGATCTATTATTATAACTAATATGAATGCATCCAAATATTATGGTGATATTTATTTTTTTTGTTCTGCAAAAAAAAAAATCTTCAAGTTCGGTATTGGACCAAGCCAGAACTAAATGCTCCAAATTGGTTGAACAAGCCAAATAAATACAAATTTAAGCTCACTGCATACGTCTGGCTCACAAAGAGTCTTGTCACTGCTAGTATTCTCTGCACATTAGAAAGCACATCCCAGACAAGCAGTACTGCCCATTCAAGATGGCAGGAGATGCTGCTCAAGAAACTTTAGTTTTTTTCCTTGATTCTTCATGACACATCCTATGTTTGTCTCACACTGTAAGCAGCCTCCTTTGCACAAACTGTTGCCTGAAATCTTAACACTCCTCACTCCTAAGGGTGCTAATTTAGTAGCCTAGCCTTAGGCACTTAGCACTGAAAGTCTCTGGGTGGTATCCTGAAAGACCTGAAGTGGTCTAGGGCTTAACTGGCTGCCCACCAACTTTTCAACAGCAAGCTCCAGTAAAAGAGATTCTCCTGTAAAGTATCTGGTTTCTGCAAAATCTTGTAGCCAAAAAGCTAAATGTGTGGTACTGATGTTAACAACTATTAAAAAAGTCCAATACAGTTCAGAGTCTTATTTTCAATAAACAGGTTGATTCCATCGGAACATTAGATTTAACGAACCTTTTCTTCCTCTCCCAAATAACCTCAAGTAAATAAACAGGATTTAAATTCAGAAGTCTACAGGGGAAGGGTAGATTAATTTTGATGGAAGTTAAATATCTTGGGGCACAGTTGGACACATAGTTTAAGCTCTGAAACATCCTCACCCCAATATACAAAACATTTATATGAAAATTGATGTTTGCTCTTACATCCAGAACCACAACAGCCAGTATATTATAAAGTTAGGACTCTTGAGAAATGGCAAAAAAAAAAAAAAAAAGTAAGCATTAACCACTAATATTCATTACAACCAAAAAGTTCTAAACACACAGTAACCAAAAAAAATAATGATGATCTGGCCACAATGAACATGCAATGCAAAGAGACACACTATCTAATAAAGCAACTTTGAACGAAGAGTTTATTTTGTCCTCAATCCCCTAGCTTTGCTTTGTATCCTGTACTCCAAGGAGAATGTACTCAGAGATGCCCAAGGCAATACAAAGCCTGTTGACTTCAAAAGACTCCTCAAAGGAGGGAAGAAAGATTACACTTTTGGAAGCTTTTGAGAACTACAGTAAACGTCTGAAAAGAAACAAGTGTAGATAAATTTAAAATAGCATTTGTAAAGACGGGTTTCTGATTGTTCACAAAAGTTACCGTAGGAAGTGGAATTTCCTGAATGTATGTGGATTGTGGTACTCTCAATAGGCTGGCTGCAGTGGAGATTAAATTCATGATTTACAAATAAAATGGCAAGAGCTTTGACAGCTCAAACTGAAACATCTGACTCCTTTGCCAAAGCTGTTAACATGCCCAGCTTCTGTGTACATGTCAGATTTTTGTCATGGTCTGACATGGTATATGCCACCTTCTAACTAAACCACCCAAAGTCCCAGAACATAAAATCAAATATCAATAATCTACAGAAAACTATGGCTCATGGCAAGACCACCAGCAAATTGCCTTCACTGATCTCCAAACGTGGTGGGTTTTTAAATATTTAACAAACCAACACCTTTTTCAAAGTGTATAGGCTGATGAAACTATAGTATTCATAAACCTGGTAGTCCATATTGTATATATTGTCTCTAGTAATCCAGAGCATTTTTTCCCCAATAGCTAATGGTAGTAAAAATCAAATCTCAGAAGTATTTTTAAACCTCGCATTTTGAAAAGGTACAAAGGGGGAACCCACAGAGTGTGCTCAAGATTTTGTCGTGCAATTTTCTACTCTTAACAGTTTGCAGACAAGTGGCTATTAGTCAGTGAAAGGTATGTTGCTGCACCCACCGCATGTCATCTTTGGAGTCTTTGTGGTAAACCATCTGCCACAGTGGTTTTCAAAATCTCTTTCACCATGAACATCAGACAACATCTCCTGCAGTTCGCAGAAAGAAAATTTTTGACGGTTATCCAATTCTTTAATTCATAAACCTAAATGGTTCAAAAGCAAAAATGGGCTCCCCTCCCTTGAAGTGACAGAAAAATGTTTTTTGTTCTCTCCTCTCCGAAATCTTTTTTGGGAATGGTAAACACGAATACAGCAACAATGTGTACACCAGACACACACCAGACCTGAAGCATCATTCAGTCACTGTAATGCATACTAGAAAGAGTATGAAAAACAGGCAAGGATTTACCAAAAACATTCACTTAGGACCTTGCCCAAAGCACACTTCAGTAGATCAGCGAAAGTGTAATTGTAATGCAGTTTGCAAAACCGTGAATTTTATTTGTTACTCTCCTATTTTACTATATTGCTTGTTATTTTGCTAACAATGCTTTTGTTCCACATCTTTATATATACCACATGGCCAAATTCAGTCCTCTGATGAAAAGTAACTGCAAACTTACATTGCCAATTGGAATTGCAAAAAAAAAAAAAGTCAACATCCTCTTACATCTGCCAGTCATGAACATCACTGATGCGCAACTTTAGGTCACTTAAACTTGCATTTGTTAACTTCATGCTAGCTAGGTGACTAAAGGAACATAGAAAAGAAAACAATGTAAATTATCTTCATGGTCTCCCCTGTAATATCTAAAGAAGTAAGCCTATCCTCTGTCTCTATCACTAGATCAAAAATAAAATACATTTAATAAATTAAAAATGAGAAACTACATACAATATTTTGAGCAATATCTGTGCAACAATCAGCTTAAATAAACTTGGAAACATAATTCAGTATCAAAATTTCTGCTTGAATTATTATGAAGTTGATACTCAACAGAACAGCCCACCTCACAATCAAACACAAAACAAAGCACTTTATAGTTTTCTTGATTTACACTTTAAAAATACATAAAGCAATGCAATTACACTTTAAAGTGCAGAAGATAAATATTATCACTAGTTCCGCAAGATCTTCAGCGCGAGTTATACCTGTTACTTGAAACAATAGACTTGTGATATATCAGAATATTCTTTTTTAATTGCAAAATGAAATATGAAGTGCTTTAATTCTCCATTTAAGTGATACAGAAAGGCAAAGAAAGTTTTAATAACAATGACAAAAATAATTACATTAATGGCACAGGTTCCTATACACGCTTGCTGTTACAGCACTGCATAGTGTCTGCCTGTAGACACAAAGTATTCCATCATGGTAAGTTCTAAGCAATGCATCCCAGGCACTGCTAGGCCCCCACAGGCTGGCTAGTGGGTGGCTCAAGAGTTAATTAGCCAACAAAGAGCAAGGTAAAATTGCATGAACACAGAACCTTCTTAATGTCACTAAATATTTAGCTCCTAGTACCTAAACAGCTTTCTCAGTCATACCTATCCTTATACAGGCCTTTCTCACATTGTGAAGACCTACGGCCAGTGTTTGGTCAATGCAAGTGATGACAGTCTGTTTGATCTCTAATGTACACTACAGGATGATAGTGAAGTTCTGATTTCAAAATGGAACTCAAAAATAAATTAATTTCTATTAGCAACACAGGTCTTTACTATAAAAGTACTACTAAAAGTTCTCAAGTGCTTCTAATGTTCTGCATGTATTTCTATGCAACACCAAATGTAACTAGCAACAGCATCGGCTTATTTCCATATCCTACTAATAATATGTATCTTGACAATTGTATAAATTTACAGTAACTAGAAAATGAATTGTAAGGGAAACACGGTCTATTCCCTAAATTCCACAATTTTGTGTTTGGTTTGTTTTCAATCTGAGAACATCTCTGCAGGTTTTTGTTGGGTTTCTAGATTTGGGCTTTTTTAAGCAATATCTCTAAGCCAAATTTAGTCTAAATAAAGGTCTAAATGAATAAGCCTTTATATCAAAGTAGTTTACCTAATTAGTAGGTCATCTGGGGTGAGGGGGTGTTCGGTTGCTGGTGACGAGATACATGAACATATGCTGGTCACCCAAGAAACACTTTGCATTTAGAAAGCAGCACAATGTTTTTGGTAAACACACATGAAACAATATCTTATTTCTCCCCTAAAAACGTGCCCCAAGCAGCATTCCAATGATTGCACTGGACAGAAATGCGAAGATAAAAGAAAGCAGAAGAAAAATATGAACTTACTCCCTCAGTCCCAAACAAGCACACTAATCACAAGGTTAGTAGCTACTTTGGATAACTGGAATGCACTCCAAAGGCTTCCACCTCCTCAGAATATGAAGAATTTCTTTGAAAAGATGATCTCTGAGACCTGGATTGGGAACCCAGAAGCAATTATCTTTACTCTTCCTCATTCACCTTCCCTTTCAACTTATCTGAGATTTTTCCCATCTCTCCAAACAGCTTAAGAACAATACAGGAAAGCAGGCATACTTTCAGCTTGACATTGCTCATTGTTCTCATTTTCCTTATATTTCATGCCTGCGTTTCTCTAACTCCACAGCTCCATGATGTGGCTTTTTAAACTAGGAAATCCAAGTTGTCTAACTCAGAACCAGCATATGAACTTGTATTTGCCACATCTCAGCCCAGAGCCTTAACAAGTTCCTCACTAGCTCTTCTGCAGTTTGTGTTCCAGACTTGCTTTGTTAATACATTTTCAAAGCCCTAACTTTTACCCTGCAAAATAATGAACACTTATGAAATCATGGAACTTCTTACAGTGCAATCTTCTTGGCTTTTCCTCAGCCACAGAAACTATTTGTCAAATGCATCCGAGAGTCTAGACCATATTAAAGAAGCTTGATTATTACTAACTCCATCTTATACAGTTGTCAAGACAACAGTGAATATCATCATTAACAGAAACTGCTTCTGTCAAACTGGAAATCACAGTTGAAGGCTCACTCCCATGTTCACATTATCCAAAAGCGTATGCAGATATGTAAATGCACAAGAAAATTCCAAATGAAGTTTGGTGTCCTTTTACACTGATCCAAACAGGCAAACAAACTCTCCCATTTTGGAGTATGGAGATGTTTAAATCTTCCTTTATTATCAAGAAGTCTATACAAAAAAGTTAGCTTCAATTTTCACTTGCAAAACCTTCATGCATACTAATTCAGTTGATGTTCACAAGGTGGACCATATACATATTCACCTGTAACAGGACCTATTCTGGTTTTGCCACCAGAGGAAAAACTACCAGGGTCAGCATGCAGTTAGCTATGCCACATCCTTTTCCACAAATACTTATCTCCTCATAGCAGCCAAATCAGTGCAAAAGCTCCTTAAAATTTCTAGATGAAGCTTTACCGAGGATCAGGATCCAGATCTGTTTACAGTGATTATATATGAAGAACAAATTGAGCCCTGTTTAACAAAAGCTTAATGCCCTTTCTTATGCAACCTGACATTATAGGTATATATCTACGCTATTTTTCTGCCAAGTTGCTACATAAAATACACAGTTCTATTATCATATACGTATTCAAAGTATGTAAAGCAATAGTCTATCCATTTATAAACCTCGATTCAAAAAATTAATTTATTTTTATTGTTTACTTAAGCTTTGCAGTTGTATTAAAATATAGTAAGAAATAAACCATTTGGAGTACATTAACAAAATAAGCAAAACATTAACTGAATTGAATGCTTTACAATTTTATGTGTAATCATAAGTAAACCAAATTCTTACAGTGTCACTCTTCAGACACTGAGTAATGGCTAACTACTATCAGCTCATTATCTCATTCAAGGTCTAAAATGATATGTAAAGTAGAACCAGGGAAAGTTCATATGCTTTATGATCATTTAAAAACCCTTCAGAAAGTTTATTTTGCATACATCTACTTGCACAAACAAGAAAGATGATTTTCATATAATCCTTAATTTGAATACCACTCAGTTTCTGAAGCGCTGGAAAAAGAACAAGACCCTACTTGGTTATTAGTGTTTTGTGCAGAGCACAATGATACTCATAGACTAGAAACGTACTGAAATCCATATTAAATTGACCATTTTTCTCAAAGAGAAAGTTAAAACGAAAGGTCTAGTTCCAAACAGGAGCACTGGGGAAAAGTGTTCATTGTATCTCTCATCTGGCAGACCAGTAGTACCACTCTGGGAAATCAGAGAGGATTTGGGCAGACTGCCCACTCAACCTAAGGCTCATCTGAGATACACATATATCCGCTTAGCTATCCAACTAGGATTTTGTTGTTGTTTTCAAACACAACATGATTTTAGTGCCTTTGTGCAGTGTGCAACCCTCACCACACACTTCCCTTACCAAAAGGAGGCAGGTATTTCACAACACTACGGCCAGCAACTCTAGGTCCTCCCACGCCTGCTCTGATGTCCACTATAGATATGGGAATGCAAAATGAACTTTAATCTGTCAAAATGTACCATTTGAATTAAATATGCTACAGATAACCTTGGAATCCAAATAGAAAAATGCAGCCACCAAGGCTATGAGGTGACCGTGTAGCAGCTGAAAAGAACTGTACAGCCTAAACCAAGTGCCTTTTACACACATTTACAAAATACATACACCTACACGCGTGTACCTCTCCAAATTTACACCTTGCACCATTTATGTGGTGCTTAAGTACATTATAAAAACATACTACAGTCTTATTAATTTATTATGTCAGGTATTTTCTTTACCTCAAAAACAAACAAACGAAAAAAATCAACCCTATAATGCTGACTGCAATTAAGAGAATTCCAGCACTGCACAGTATCTGTCACACTTCACAATCAATAACTATTTCTCAGAATGGTTTGTACACTACCAGAAACAGCCAGGATACACATTTATGAGATAGTAAAGTGCTTTTTATTGTATGCACAGCATACAACCATTAGAATCTTCTACACGGTCCCTGTAACAGAAACATGACCTTTGAAACGCCAAAGCTCGCTTTGCCAGCGAATGTTTATCACCAATGAGGTGTCAGCTCCCCAGTTTTTAAAATATTAAGTTGGCTGAGTCACATATCACAAAACGTCACAAACCTATCCATGGAATGTTGTTACAGCAGTGCAGCAACTTAAAATTCAATTTGCTGTAAACACTAAAAGTAGCTTCCTATGCCAAAAGTTCCCCAAATCTTTATTTTAAATCACTGTGCATTCACTGGCATTACACAAAAGGTTCACGTACACAGACGACTGACCACATGGAAAAAACCCCTAAATGTATGAAGCAAAAAAGCAAGAAATCACAATCAGAGAGGGTGAATGCCGTTAGTTTTTACAGTTATTTGTCACACTGTGTTCAGAAAGAAAATAATATAACTTGGAGGTAATAAGAAACACATCAAAAGGGGCAGGTTGCATTTCAAGTCAGAATACTTTTACACTTATTTATAGCAGTGCACATGAGACGAGAGCATTATGCACGTAAAGCCAGTCATGCAAATAGTCATTTGAACACATCCATAAATATAAAGGATTATGAACACAATCAAAGCAAATGGGTGTAATTAGTTTTCCAAGAAGGTTCTCAATATTTTTGTTTGTTTGTTTTGTGGTGTTGTTGGGGCTTTTTTGTTTGATTTGGTATTACTTTTTACTGCAAGTCTAAGAAGTTACTCTGATACCAGGCAAGTGAAAACGAAGCATCATTACATTGTACTAGCCAACTTTCAAACCCTTTAAAAGTACAGGTTACTATAATTTTCTGATCCATGGATAATACTATAATTAACATCTTCCTGATTATTCAGGGAGGTACTTTAGAAAATCTGCCTTCAATTCCACCACCTTTCAACATAGGAATCATTCCCTTTTCCAGGTACTATAGCCAGCAAGTTTCCCTGCTGTCCTGTACCCAGATACTCTACAGTGTAAGTCAGGGTGACAGAAGATTCACATACTGACTAATTTTAACCTTCTCTAATAAACATTAAGTGCAACGATATTGAGGATATTAAGCAAAATATCTATCTCTACAATATATGAAGGACCAGACAGATTTTAACATTCCATTAGCAAAGCCAAAATCATGTAAATCTGGTGATAAAAATCGGAGTACACAGGAACAACATACATAAAAATGAAATCCAATTTAAAAGCAAACACAGGTTTGTTCAAACACCATTGTACAATTGCTTTAACACTTACAGAATTTAGATGAACAATATTTTCATTCACTCACAGTTTAGTATAAATATAAAGCAAGGCACCCCTTAAGCATTTTAAATAACAAATTAAACATTTACGTTTTTTACTGTGCAGTCAGGCTTAACATTTATGCAGCTTCAAAACCAAAGTACAGCCTCAAGGGAAGCCTCTCCACTGACAAATTAATACCTTAGAGAATAGAGCTGAATGGTGGCAATGAACTCATTTGTTCCCCCAATAATGAAGAATGACTCTTTCTTTACCACATCTGTGACTGTTGCTATGGTGACCCAGACTTACCTCATTGCTTCTCGAAGTGCTCCTCGCTCACTAAGAGTCGTGTGCTTGATGTCATCAAAATTATTTTCTAGTTTCTCACAGCTCTGCAACGAACGGACAAATCCATGTAAGGCTCTTAAACAGTATATTGTACATGTATTAGCATTATTCAACATCACGCAAAGAAAACTGATTCATATTATGTAACCTTAAGGTATGCATTCTGGTTTAATTACACAGGAGTCATTAAAAAGACATTGAGAACCCAGAAACAAAGTAAACATGAATCTTATTATATGGTTGTCGTGGAAATCATCTTATAAATGTTCCATAATGAGATTGATAGAATTTGAACCTCTTTCTTCTCTGAAAAAAAAAAAAAATTCATTTTTCCTTTTGCAGTATGCGAGGCTACTAAGCTACTATACACACAGATAAGAACAGAAACCTGAAGGCGCACTTTAGAATTATAATAAAAGTTATAAATCCTGTACCAGTGAAACCGGCAGTGTTGTTGGAACGAACCAGTAATTTAATTAATACTTATTTTTTTAAATGTAACAGAAACTGAAAAGATTAATTTTTTTACAGACACCGCAAACAATTTTTTTTTTCCAGGTAAGAGCTCACCAGTATTTCAAAAATTAATAGAAAGCCAGCAGTTTTGTGACAATAAATGAAATAAAACTTTGCTTTATTCTGTTAATTATTATTGTGTGACTGGTTCCATTACTCCAGAGTGCTGATCCTTTTTCTCCTGCTCCCATAAGGGCAATAAATTCACAGAATGCTGGGGAGTACAGAAATTTGTATCTGTGCAAAGTGAGTGTGAAAATACCAGCAAGCAAAAATTCTCTGATCATCTGCAGCATCCATAGGATTATTATCTTCTCCTGGAGCTTCATAAATACAGGATGCTTTTTTTAAGTTATCCCTGTCCTCTGCAGCACCTTTCTCCAATACCAAAACCTACCTCTGGGAGGCACAGTCTTGCCACGTGGGTGTTAAAGCAACACAAGTTGCAAACTAACACTTACTATTTATTGCCAACAACCTCGAAGTCAGGATTGCCAGGCACTTTACGCAATAGCTTTAAAGCAAATACGTGCACTATTATTTGGTCATACTGCTTTCACAATTTTAAATATCTGAATTCATTTTCAAGTGCACATCTTAAAGATAGCTATAATAAATACCATACCTATTTACCCATTAGTTACTTATTGTTATTTCTTATGTGCATTGATTCTTTATTTCTATAATTACATTCAATTTGAGGCTACAATAGCATTACTGGAAAGGAAATAATTACATATTTGTAAATGACTTAACAAGATATTTTAGCTCATCCAATTCACATTTAAGCTATTGCTATTTCTACATAACAGTACAGACTTTGTAATAAGTTTGAATGCATTAACAATACATTTCTGAGCAGGAGAAATGAACAAAGCTGGATTTGGAACTTTTGCAATTTTTTCTCTCCATTATTAAAATGATGCACATCTAAGGTATGAGTAGTAGATCTTACCCCATAGCTAATCTGCTATTTTTTTAATTTGTTTATATTACAATGAGCTGTCCTTTGTATGACAAAATCCTACTCAAAAACTCTAAGGGATTACGTAAAAGACAGGGAAACTCTAGAACAAAGTATTCCATTATTTGGATCAGCATGCATTGACCTTCAGCTCCAAGTACATACAGGCAGGTCAGTCATTTTAAATACAGAAAAGAAATTCAAATCAGTAACACTAATTAACAAAAAAATCCTGATTCTTTAGTACTAAACTGAAAGTATCTGAAAACCAAACCTCCTATCCTCCAGGAAAACAGACCAAAAGAAACACCATTTTGAATAAAGCTCTAAGCATCAAAAGAGGAAAGCCCATGTTTTAACAACCATGTGCCACCAGCATCTCACCACAGCTTCAGAAAATCTCAACATCACGCAGTATGTTTGTCTTAACCTTGTGATATAAAGCACATAGAAATGACAGAGGATCCAAAGTACACCATATTTTTATCGAACACAACTAAATCTTCTCTGTATCATACAACCTAAAATAGCTGATGCTCTTCACATGGAAATTGATGAAAAGAGTAAGTTCAGCTGGTATTTCTTCTTTGTCTAGATAGACCATTTCAGCTAATCAGCTGAAGGGCAACAGAAGAGTGGCCCATTTCTAGAGAAAATGCTGTGATCAGGCAGTCTTACACACACAAATATTCCATGCTCAGCTATAAACCCAACACGAGAGTGAATAGATAACCCAGAACGAAAGAATGGAACAAATTTTATAGACTCAAGTATTAGATGATGTACCAATTCATTTGGCAAGATGAACTTTTTTCTACCGATTCTGAGAATTGTTTCTAGACAAAATCTTTCTTAGCTGTTTTCAGCCAAATAGCTCTCATCCCAGGTACAGTAGTTGGAAAGAAAATAACTTCACCATTAGGAAAGAATGAACTAAAAACTGAGCCAGACGCAAACTCCTGAAGGAAGATGACTTCGTAGTACTATGTCATCAATTACTACATATGTACTATACTGGAGAGTGAGCAAATATTGATCAAACCCACTGCTTTCCAGCTGCAATCATCCAAAACAGTATGTTGGATCTCCTCAGAGAAAAGAGAGCAGTGTGTCTGAAATACCAAATACAAACATAGTTACAGGTGTATAAACGCCACTTCTTCGTGGGTCTGAGTATCAGCTCACACGTTACATTTGTAAATTGTCTGAAAGGATATCAATTTATAAGAAAGGCCACCAATATGAATGAAATTGTGAGCATGAGAATATCTTAAGAAAGTGTATGGGAAATGATGAAACTTCAGCAGACCGTGACCAGGGTGAGCTTTACATTCTGAAGTATTAAATCAGCAAAATCGAGCTCATTCTATTATCCATGCTATAAAAAAGATTAATATCTATGACCATCTTGCACAGGGCAGTATGTTTTGGCCCATAATGCTTCACAGATTTAAGTATAATGAGCAATTAAATTCCCAGGTGTTTGATTTTGAGCAGCAGCTGAAGTAAAAAAATCAAAACAAGTGCTCAGAAAAATTGGTTTCAGTGGCTTACTGTCAAGTGATTTTCTGTGGGTATAGATAAAGTCTAGAAGTTTTCACTCTATGATTCAATAATTATATAGTACTCAATATGTTAGCATTGTTGGCAGATCTATAATACTGTATGATACTCAACAAAATATCATCCTTGAAAAGTTCAGGAGGAAAAACAAGTACAGAGATCCAATTAAGAACATGGTCATCATAAGCCAAGCTACCACTGCATGTCAAAAAGCCACAAAAGGCTAAATACTGCTTCTTAAAGGATTCTAGCATAAATACTTTGAGGTTTTAAAATGAAACAAAAAGCAAGAGAGTGGAGAAAAGATTTTATGTATAAATAAATGGCTTATTTATCATATGAGATCTTAACTAAAACTAAATGGCAACTACTTAAAAAGAGAGATATAGACTGGATATCCAGAAATATCTGTGGCATTACACACAGCGTACTGGTGTAGCATCTATCCAGAAATAAGAAAGATGAATGAGGAATGTCTGAAATGATGAAGAAGGAAGATTAATGAACAAATTGAAAAGCTTTTCCAGACATAAACACAAAAATACGACTTTTTTTTCCAACTGCAATTTATTCTTATTAATAAAATTAACTGCAAGCTTTGGGAGCAAGGACTATGTCCTCATAATTCTGTATTTTCAATTATCTTAAGTGATAATATTAATAATATCATGACATAAACTTTATTATTATATTCTAGCAGTCTGAGGAATGTCAGCAACTACAAACTCCGAAGTACTCTAACACGGGTTGAAGGAACAAGCTCGCTTAGATAACTGGAGAATATAAATAAAGAATCACTTTAGTTTCAAATAAAAAAAAAAATAGGATTATTTCAAAAGTGAAGCTGTACTTTTTAAAACACATCCCTAAACATTAATCAGCTTAGCTTTGTTGTGTATGTTTTAGTCTTGAATGGAAAAGCCCTCTTTGATTGACTTAGTCATTTGAAAAGCAACTCTTGATTTGGCCTCTTGGTTCAAATGCAAAATTTTGCAGAAGTAGCTCAGAAACCAAAAGCGGTCTATTGCCTGGTGTCACCACTGAGGATCTCCCTAAATCACAAAAGCATGGCCTAAGAGTCAGAGTTTTGAGAAGACCGTAACTCAAAGTGGTCCATTCTGCGATCCATTACTGATGCAAGATACCCCACTTCCATCAAAATCAACCTTAAATCTTCCATCTGGTCAAAAAAGAGTGGGATCACATTAAGCCATATCCTGCTACTTTAATTCCATTCTGAAGAAATTCACATAAGACTTTCAAATGGTTAGCATTACAGATGTCTTACATACATTGAGATAGTTGAGAAATAGTATCTTTTGAACTGACAACAGTGTTAAGACCTATTCTAAGGCAACTTGCCTCAGTGGAGTTGAGTAGACCTCTTATCCTAGTTGATACACTGCCAAATCAAAAGCCTTACTTAAAATACAGTCTCTCTTTTGTGAAAGAAGTTTTAGGTAAGTAGGATTGCTGAATTCTTGGAATTCATTCTTCCACATGGTTTTAGGAAATTATTTTGGAAAGCTTGAGGTTGTTTTCCAAACATTTGTGAAAGTAAATCTCAGATTTTTACTGTAAAATGTTCTCTGTGTCTTAAACATAAGGAACATACAGCAATTGCAAGATGGAACGGTTCTTACCTATTCAATTTGTATTTACTATTGCTGCTAATGCTAAAGCAAATTCATTTTTCTCCTGTTTTCTCCTTTATAATTCGGGACAAATGATCCTAGAGAGTAATGCTGTGTCTTAATTTTCTTGTGTTTGTGTGGTCAAATTTTAAAATATGCATATTAATTGTATTTGTACCTAGGTCTCTGAGTGCTTAAAATGAGACAAGATGGTCCAAATTCTGAAGGATGTAGTATCACCCTCTGATACTTGTTAGTTACATTTAAGGTGGTAGGCTCCAATGACAGATTGCCAAAACTGTTGGGGACCTATAGAATATACTGTACCTACCTACGTCTGTAGAGATTCAGGAAGAAAAGTCTTGAATTTTGGGCCAAAAATTCCTCAAAAAGTCAAGTCCCACACACGCCTCATCAGCTCGCTCTTTTGAAAAAGCTGGCCTACTGTAGAAGTGACCTCATTTAACAAAGTTGCAGTAAAAGAGCTGGCTTCTTTGAGGAACTGTATAAAAAGTGTAGAATGCTTATTTCCATACTGACCTTACTGATATATAAAATGTTAACACCAATAATCACTTGTTATTCTGGAAATGCAAATTATTTCATCAGCAGAAAACTTTAGAAATAACTTGTGTTTTATAAACCTAAAGCAAAATTATAATAGTAATCTAAACTGTAATATATTGCTGCAAGGATAATTATTAAGGGAAAACACAGCTGACATTTTCTGATTTATGCACACAATCAGAGATGGAGTCCAAGGACTATGACATAATTATCTTCATGCTAACAATTTCTGTAAATCTCCTGACAGAATTTTAGCTAATTTTAAAATGCCTTCTGAAGATTAGCACTTAAAACTGTTGGGGAAAATAGCACAATTTATTAGCAAGGGTATAATTGTAAACCTTCCAAATACTCATCGTGAATATAATTTAGACAGTAACTCCTGCTTTAGCAGCTGGTATATAAGACTCTGGTTTATGGAATCTTGAAACAACAGTGAGAGTAGAATCTAATTAAACAGGATTACATGGCAAAGAAAAATTATTAAAAACAGACTAATAGACAATTGTTATGAATTTGGAATAACACATCTACTTCGTTTGATGTGAACTTACATAACACTGGTTTATTCCGATGAAACCTAAATATTCTTCACAGCCTTCTCTCGATATGGAACAGACTGTCTTTCTACACTGAAACAACACAAAAAGCTAAATGGTTCCATTGATCTTCTCTCACTAACTTAAGCACCCATCTGCTATAGGGTAAAATGACCTACATAAATATAAAATTCATTCTATGGTTGGTTCTATAATTCATTATTCAGTAGCAATAGCTGTATTCCATACAGGAAGCCCCCTTAAACTATCTTCACATTGAGCAACTGAACAAAACCGATGCCGTCTGCCAAAGGATTTTATCTAACATTCTTAAAAACCAAGTAAGTGTTGTTCAATCCTAACTATGAGATATCACAATCTATGCAATATCTACCTACTAAATTCCTCCTTCCTGTTTGCTGTGACTCTTTCTCAAGGAGTTCTTATTCCAAACTGGGGAAAAAGGAGCTTAAAACTGATACATGATAAGCTGTTCCCACAGGAAAAATAGGTATTTTTTAAATATATACATATTCCTAATATCTACATAAAGTATATCGGGCCCTCAGGTATTTACATAAAATCTGACAACATGTCATTCATAATGCCTGAACATTTGTTGTAACAATTTTTTCATTATGTGATACAGCCACATCGGCCAGACAAGCTCTTTGAAAAATACATATATAAATACATCAAAAATAGCGACTTCCACCAGACATACAGCTCTAAGTATTAGTAATCAAATAAAAATCAATAGAAAAAATATTAAAAAGAACTGTGGATGGCTGCGATCCGTGCCTAATTAGCATAACCATGTTAATTTTTCCCAGTTTTAATTTTTAGAGGAATATTATTTAAGGCACTAAAAACTACATGTGAAAACAAGTATCACATCTTCTCCACAAACAGGAACATATCGCTAAAACAGGACTGATACTGGGAAACTCCGATGCATGAGATATTTTCTGAAACTCCAACTATATTCTTGTTATTAATTACCAGAAATACTGTCAATGTAACTGGGAATTCTGAAGTGGAAGCAGACAATTTTGGATTTTTTTTTAAAGTTTTCCCTGTTTAAAATATGATGCACTTAAATCCTTAAAGACAGGTAACTATGTAAGAGTTAATTGCTTGTTAAACATATATAACACTTTTATTTTGCAATTTTATCAGGACTGTGAAAGATCTTCCTATCTGAGATGTCATTTTGCTAACTTCCTTTTCATGCTGTTTCATGCACAAATTTCAAGTGGCAAATTTATAACAGCCTTCGTGTTCGCAGAAGGGTATGGTATCTTGCTTGCATTCAACCTGCTGTTGTCAGAGCAGATGCAGACACCACGTGTTTTGGCAATGGATAACACATCAGATAGTAGTGATACAGGGAGGATAAGAAAAGACGTTCTGAAAGGGCCAAGCATGCAACACAAAGCATAGTAGACCAAAGAACTCAAAAGAACAGAATAAAAAGCTACAAAAGATATGCAAGACAGCAGAGGCACAGCTGGAAATACTAAAGGAGCAGAGAATGCAGATGATGCCACTAGACTGGACATCTTATAATGCTCCTCCCCTTTTGCCTCAGCTTTAAAAGACAGAGAAAACTTTGAGAACAAAAAGGAAGGAAAACATTTGCCTCTCCCAGTTTTTTCCTTCTCTTCCTAGAAGAAACATTAAACTTAATCAGTAGATGAACTAATGAGAGGACCTGACAACAAGCTACCAATCCCTCTGCAATCTAAAGCGACACTTTCAACACTGCTTCCCTGTATGGGATAGGACTCTGTAGCAGGGAACAATACACATCATCTGTTAGAACATGACAAGCTTTGTTTAGATACTGTTTGGTTTTTAGTGTGGATTTTTTAGTCCTGACTTTTTAATCAAATTCCTGCCTTTTTCCTACTGAAGAGCGAAATCACACATAAGAGCCTTCACAGAAGTTTAAGATCCTGTCTGGGACCCATTCTTGATGGTTGAATCCTCTGATTCTCCAGTACTCATAGCAATTACAATTTAATTCTTAAAGGGCATGAAGTCTAAGTAAAGAGACACAGGCTCTACACAGAATTTCTAAATATATTATTTTCACTTGTCAGTGGAAAATGTAACCAAGTAAAGATTAGTGAGAAAAAACATCATCCAAAATGCTGTACTCCTTCCCAGTACTTTCCCATATCTCAGCCTAGCTTGCTTTTCCCTTGGGATTCTTTACTCTGCTTAGGCAAATATTCCCCTGACTCATCAAGATTAAATAAAATGAGAGTATGTAGGTAAAGACCAGAGTCATATTGAGAATTAACATTTACAGAGCTCATAACCTGGAGAAAAGGAAGAATCTTTAAAATGCAGGTAGAACTGTACTCCTAAGGAACAGATTATGTTCTTGACCTTCAACAAGGAGCTTAAGAAAATACACATACCAAATAGCCCTGGTTTTTTTAGAAGCCAAATGACCGAGAACTTAAGGAATTAGCGCCACATATTTGAGAGTACCAACTTGCAGCATCCTTCTTGTTTTTCATGCATAGCTAGAGAATTAATAAATATATGAGCTTCCAAAATGTAAAGTTATAATATGATGTTTAAATACCATCCTGAAACAATGCAACAATGCAGCCCAGTCCTATGTAGAGGAATAATAGCAAACTACAGGCTCACTTTCTCAGCCCAAGATGACACCTCTCATCTCTTGCAAGGCACATTTTATTCTCCAGCAACAGTATTTTTCAGAAGTGCCATAATAAAACATTTTATTTCATGGTTCTGTGTTCACCAGGCACTACAGCTCCCTGTAGTTGCCTCAATATTAAAAAAAATTAAAAAATAACAACACAACAGGGCACAATTTCCCCAACCAATTCTGCAGAAGCTGATCTGCCTAAGCTATTTCTCATTATTTTGCATAAGCTTCTTTCCCAAATAACTATGAGAACTGACTAGGCAACTGTGCTGATTTTGGCTGGGATAGAGTTAATTTTCTTCACAATAGCTGGTATGGGGCTATGTTTTGGATTTGTGCTGA
>JAAGNO010006171.1:5939-22642 GCA_033439905.1 Ceryle rudis | reverse complement strand
GGGGTTGGGTTCCATACTGGTTTTGTATATATTTGTATATATTCTATTTTATTATTATTATTCTCATTAAAGCTGTTGTAGTTTCCTTTTCTAGTGGCTAAGTCTCTCTGCCTTATTCCCTTTCTCTTCCCCTTTGGGGAGGAAGGGGGGTTAAAAGAGAGTCTGTTATAGGTCTAAGGGGCCACCTTGACCCTAAACCGTGACACTAGGGGACTGGAGCATCTCTCTTTACAAGGAAAAGTCGAGAGATCTGGGAATTTTTAGTCTACAGAAGACTGAGAGGAGACCTTATCAGTATCTATAAATATCTGAAGAATGGGTACAAGGAAGATGGAGCTGGACTCATTTTAGAAATGCCCAGTGACAGGATAAGGGGCAAGGGGCAGAAGCTGGAACACAGGCAGTTTTATCCAAATATGATGAAAAAAGTGAGGATGACAGAGCACTGGAACAAGCTGCCCAGAGAGGCTGTGGAGTCTCCTCTGAGGACTTTAAAAACTCGGTCCTGTGTAATGTGCTTTAGGCAATCCTGCTTTAGCAGGGAGGTTGCACTAGATGATCTCTAGAGGTCCCTTCCAACTCCAATGATTCTGTGAAATCCTAAGCCAGTTTCCCTGAGAGTCCTTTTTTATTCCACAGCAATGAAAGACTCCTTCCAACACCCAATGGAAACTTATGAGAAAGAAATGGACTTTAAAATTTTGGGATGGAAACGACACTTATCCAAGGCACTAAAACTTTAAGGATATTAGGAGTCTTGGAAGGGAAGTCAAGAAATAGCAATGCTAAAGCAAAAGATAACTACATAAATTATCTAAGGACCAACCTGCGGCCAAGCCCTACAGAATGCAGATATTAACATGCATCTTTCTGAAGGGCATAAAAATCAGTGTCATTATTTGGGAATTTTTTCTATAACTAAATCAGCCTCAAAATAATTTGATGTCTGCATAGCAGAGTATCAGTAGCAAGTAAAAAGAATGTGAATTAGAATCAGAGCACATAACTTAAGGTTTTTAACATTATCAGTCTACATCTATCAGCTACAAACTTTTACTCAGTAAAGAGAAAACATAAATGATCCACATAGGTAAATTAAGGACAGAAACTAATATTCAAGTACATAATTCCTTTTATTAACCTGACACCCACAGTAATGTCTGTCAAAATTAAAGGCTAACGTAAGGGTACACAGAGTAGGCCGAAGAACACAGCAGAACCCAGCTGATACAGGCAACCATAAAGTAAACACAGGCATTGCAAAGTCAGGCACTTAAATTCAAAAATGCCTAAAAAAAGGATTGCTGTTTCAAAAATTAATTTGGCCCCTTCAGATACACACAGCCACACACCAGTTTGAACCATATAATCATATGCCATTTTACACAGAAGTGTTGCCTGACTCAGAAAACAGAACAGTATGCTCACCTCATCTATAGTCTTTACAAACGTTTGTGCTTAGTGTGTAGTCTTATTTACTGCACACTATTCAAAACCTTACCTGAAGACAGAACTATCTTTCCCCATGAACACTTCAATGACAGTCATCACTATGGTATCTGAAGTGATTTAAAAGCAATTTATTCTACATACTACAAATATCCCCTTTCAACAAGTTGCGATCAGCACGGAAAGTCTGTTGAATAACTGAGAATGTTCTATCAGACACCTATGGTCCAAACCAAAAAAAGTACATAGGAGGCTGGAAGAGACAGCCTGGATGATCAGAGCTACTCTTGTGCTTTCACATTCAGTTCACGTTCAGATTTTCTCATCCAGTTGATGGAACCATCACCCTCTGATCAGATGGTATTTCTGAATTATCTCCTCTCTTAACTCCAACCATTAAGCTCTTAGTCATTCTTATCCTCAGCCCTTGGCTGTACAGCCTCCTAACTGTAGTATTAAACTTATTGTTATCTTTTTTTATTATTATTCTAAACTTCAGTGTCACACAGTTCTTTAGGATGTTCAGTTCCTTCTTGTACTGACGGTGCCTGTCAACTTTTCTGGTAACATGCTCCTAATATTTATGTCAAGTTCATTAACAAAAATATTAAAATGGTATGATCTGAAGACTGACCCTTCAACAAGCTCTGCTCAGAGCCCAAAAGCTCTGAGCTCTAAGCAGTACTCACTCATTTCCTTTCTAGCCAGTCCCTTATCCATGTTACTAATCTAAGCAGATGACACTTCATTATTAATTGGAAAAAAAAGAAAAATCTTGTCAGTGTGTCACGATCTATCCCTAGCAATAAAACCCAATATGTCTTATTCCATCTTATATTTACCTTAATGCATTTAATAAATCTTTGCTTCAAAATTTGTTTTCAAACTTTTGCATGCTGCTGATGTGAAACTAACAGAGTTAAAGCTGCCCATCAGTTCTCCTTTTAACATAGAGAAACATCATCAGCTATTCTTTGATCAAGTACCATAACATACCGCTTGCTTTAATCTTAGGTCTGTAATTCCACATGTCAATTTTTCTGTGATACTTTTCTGGACATTTTTCTGTGATACTTTTCTGGATATTTTTCTGTGATACTTTTCTGGACATTTTTCTGTGATACTTTTCTGGACATTTTTCTGTGATACTTTTCTGGACATTTTTCTGTCCGTTTCACTTCAAACATTAAACCCACCAAATTTTTCTTCTGGCCTGTCTGGCGTAATTTCCATTTCTGCATTTGTCTGTCCATTAGCCATTTTGTGGTTTACTCCCATTTTACTGAAACTAAGACAACGATTACAAAGATTTTAGACAATACCTAGGATGTTTAATCCTATCTTCACACTGACTTTCCTTGTTCTTTCATTTCATTTAATTTAGATAGCTTAAGAACCTTTTACTATTTGTTTTATATAGCCGAATAACCTTTTACTATTTGTTTTAATTTCTTCTACCAGGTGTGACTCAACTTGACTTTTGAAAGTTCTCCTTTTCCCTCTGTACTTCCTGCTTTGTCCATCAATCCCATATTTTTTCAATTCCTTATGGGTTATCCTCATACTCTTAATATTCTTTCTGAAGTTGTTTTCCAGTTCAGTTTGAAACTCTTCTTTAGAAGTTGGGATTCAAATTCCAAATAACTTTTCTATATTTGAATTAGTAACAGTCTCCTCAAAATTCATGTCTTTCAGCTGTTTAGTTCAGTTCACAGATCTAAACACTTTTCTTAACTTCTGAGTTTGTCTTATAAAATAAATTTTAGTCATTGTTATATAGAAGTTATATTCAATTAACTCCTAAAAAAAAAAAGCCTGAGGAACATTGTATTCTGGGATTACCTATTCTACAACTTTCCCCATTTGCTAAATTTAAGACTAAAGTCCATTTAGCTTGACACCTTAATTAGTAAGAATTGATACTATTTAAAATTTTAGGTTAGCATTTCTGATTCTGACTGGTAGTAATAAAGTTTGTCAGTTATCATATGAAAGAATACCTGCACCCTGCCATTATTAGGATCTGTGGGTTTCCAGGCTGTATATAGAAAGTCAAAGTGTCTTATAATGACTCACACCTCTCTAATAGCATTATAATCAATTCCAAGTATACAAAGTTGTGAGGGCAACAGAATGAGGATGATGAACTTAAGAAAATGTCATTTCAATAGACTCAGAGATCACAGTGTTAGGTCTCCTAAAAGATACACTGATAAGTAAAGGGAGGCAGGAGAAAGGGCAGACCCTGACAGCAATGCACAAAGGTAAACTACTCCTGAGAAAAGAAAAACAAAACCAAATCAGACCCAAAAACCTCTAAGATCATACCGTGTCTACCTAATGGCCTGGAAATCAAAATCATAAAAACGTACCTAAGTATATGAATTTCTAACTATAAATGAATAGCACAAGCACTGTAGAAATAAAATCAGAAAGCTAAGGCACCAAGCAAATTGCAATTAGCAAGGAAGAAAAAAAAAAATATATTAAAACAGTTCTATATACATGAGAAGTAAGAAGAAAATAAAGAGAAGCACAGGTTATGCACAGGAAACACGAGCAAATAACAAATGATGCAGCGTGAACTGAATTATTCACAGCCTGCCCTGCTCTCTTTATGAAGATGGCATAGTATAGTCGTAACTACTGCTAAAAATACTACTTTAGTAAGAACATGTGATTGCAGGCTTGAGTATTGAAAGAGAAGGTTTGGGATTTATTTCTATTTTTTTGTATCAGGCAGATGCTGTTCATATATCACTAAGCCATCAAGGAACTAACTGAAGCAATGCATGGAGCACTACCAATTGCACCCAAAAACTCTGAAAGCTTGGGTTCCAAAAGTCCCAAAGAAACAGGCATAACACTTCCCTTCACAAAAAAGGGAGTGAAAATAGCAAATATAGCCCCCAGCAGAAAAAATGGAGTGCATTTATTAAAAATGACAATGCAATATAAAAAAAATATGTCTACACTGGCACATAAAAGCAAAGTTAAATCAATCTTATTTTCTATCCAGTAGAGGGTGAATGGATAAGTGGTAGATGTGACAAATCTCAAGTAAACTTTTTTTATAAGTATTCCATATCACATTTTCCTAAGCCAATTAAAAATGTAGTCTAGATAAAACAAATATCCAATGAGTGTATACCTTACTGAGAAAAAACCCTCTAGCTTGTTTTCTATCACTGAAAAAGTACCTGAATCAAGATGCTTCTTCATGATTCACCCAGGACCCCAATGATTTGGATAGCTGGAAAAGAATGTACTTATGGTTTCTACCAAAATCATGATTGGTGGAATAAGGGAAACAGGAAAGGAGGAGATATTAAACATTTTAAAAGGCAAAAATTTAAAAATCAATCCAAACTGCAGGGTCCAAATTTAGGCCCTAATGTGAATGCAAGATAATCCAGCACTCTTGCACAAGGAACAGCACATTATGGATAGTTCGGTGTGTGAGGCAAAGAAAATATTTCTACTACTAGGTGCTCGCTAGGTCCCAGCTGAAAAATTGTGTAATTTTTCACCACCACAATTAAATAAATATGAAGAAAATGAAAATCCAAATAAAAGCAACAAAATAAGGCTCAGAAAACATGACCAGCAAAGAAGAGTTGAAGGAAAAAATAGGCAAGTGGAAGGATATCTAACAGGACTCCTCCAACATAACAGATTTTATACCGAAAGGGAACAATCATCGATTGTTCTTCAGATAGAAGAAGGACAATACAACAGTTTAAGATTCAACAAAAAAAACCCCAGTATATTTTAGGAAAAACTTGTTCTTGCCTTGAGTAAACACAAAGAATGAGAAGTGTCCAACTTCATATGCCTTTAGAAGTGGGTTATATAAATATCTGTCAAGAAATACCAAGCTATATGTTGTTCTACTCCAGTACAGAAGTTCCCTCACTATCCCTCTCAAACCTACATTTTTATGATTCTGCTCTTAGGTTGATTTCTGTTTACAGGCATAGCCAAATTTAAACCTGCTGTGTGGAGACTCTATAGCATGTTCTCAGCACACTAAGAAACAAGTTTATTACCCTTCCCTAACACGATTTTAATCCATAAAGGTTTGGTTTTACCCTTGCTATCCTTTTGCTTCCTGTTCCATTATTAACACAAAATGCTTTACCAGTAAGTTTGTCTTTCCTGAATAGTGCATATCCTTTAAAGCAACTATCATCTGGATGCTTGATAATTTATTTGATTTAGCAATGTTAATAAAGTTCATCTCACTTGAAGAAATCTTCAACTTACTTTTTTTGAAGGAAAATACAAAAAGACATGAATTACAACTTGATAATTTTCAGATGGGATGCATGTGGTAGGATCTTTAGCTCTATAGAAGAAAACCTCTTCCACTTCAGCTGGCAGTTAAGGAAGAGTAAGCTGTTGAACAGAAAGTTTTGCTGAGTGATTGCTCCAGACAGTTCCTGATGAAACACAATTGACTGGGGATGGAAGAAGTGACTGCAGAAGACACGTAAATACAGCTTTCTGAAGACAGCTGGAACTGCTAGAATAGGCACACAGCAGAAAACTTAAGAGGTATAATGCCTTGACAGGGCAACACCACAGCTTCAGAGACTAGACCACCCAGTAGTTCCCATTTCACGGGAAGTACATACACCTGTAAGGAAAGTTCTTGTACCAAGGACTACCGAGCAACTTTGGAGAATGAAAAATCCCCAAACCATTACTTCTGATATCAGTACTAGATAGACTAGTATATTTATTTTCAACAGTATATTCAAGCGATATATCAGTTCATAAAATAAAAATTAAATCACTATGAAAGTTTACAAATCATTCCTGAGATGCACCACCAAAAATTTAGGAGTTCCCAAATCCAAGACAGTGCGGTAAGCAAAGAATACTAAATATTGTAAGCAAAGGAGCAGTGAATGTTGAGTCAGTTACCTGCCCTCCACTTGAGGGCTGTACGTTATAACAAAAAATGCCACAGAAAGTGTTCAAGATAATGTTTTCAAAGATTCTGGACATTGTACCAACATACTTTGCCTGGTTTTTTACGTATCCTTGCTTCAAAGCATGAGGATGGTAGTGGATTTTTAAATATAATGCTATCAGGATAGGCTAAAAGATCAAACCCAAGCTTTTCAGACAGACCTGTTCATTCATACTTAAGTGATTTTTTTGATATGCATATACAACCAATTTTTTAATGTGCACAAAAGAATTGATGGATTGGTACTTAAGACGGGACAGTGCTACCCGTACTCAGCAAGCTATACTACTTCCTTCACATGCAAATCGGTCTTTCAACTCCTTTTACTTCTAGGAAGCAGATATCTTTCAGGACTTAAGACACTATAAACAGATCCGAAGTGAGTAATTACTAACAGACTAACAATGGCTCAGATTTCTCCTGGAAATGGAGTTCGAACACTTAGAATTTCTCAACCTAAAGTTCATGATCATTTTTAATTTTATGGACTTCTAAACAGAATAGAGATGGGGCTTTAGAGATATAAGAAGAAAGTCTGGGAGAGAGCGAGCAAAAAAGCAGTATGGTTTCAGTATAGGCAACAGCTTACGAGAGGGGGAAAAAAAAAATGCATTAAAGTAGAGGGGCTGAATATAGAGAAGCTAGTCTTCCCGTTACTTATTCTGTTTTCCAGAATAACAAAAGAAGGCACCTTTATCTCCACCCAATAACCACAGGAAAACACACATACAGAAATTCACATCTAAAAGAATATAAGGCTAAGCAGAAAATGAAATTTAACAGTGAAGATTCTTTCTGGTCCTATCTCTACTCTCTGGTCTGCTCAGTTTAATAAAGGGGAATGAGTTGATCCAACTTAACAGCATTTGCAGCAGACAAGCATTTTTCATTTTGTCGTATATGTAAAACCAAACAATTTGCAACTCTGAGACACTTCAGTTTTGAAATGGTTAAGATCAGAAATACACCTGGAACTAACAACCTTTGGTGAGTGATGCTCTATAAGAAGGGAGATGATTCAACATCGAACCTGAAAAAACTCTGAACAGAGGAAGTTAAGAGGTCAGAGGCGGTTTTGCACAGCACTCCACAAGAGCCAGAAAGCAAGAAACCACCTTTTGAAAAGGACTGAAAAAGGAAGGAGTAGCTCATGAGCTAGTATTTACAATTTGATACACAGAAAATGTGCATAAAAGCACTAATTTGTAGCAGTCAGGCAAGTTAGGAGCTATTGAGATATTCTAATGAAAATACCTTAAAACACTAAAACTAAAACAGAAAATTCAAGAATTATAATATGCATTTCTTAGAGCAAGTATAAGTGATATCATATATAAACTTATAAACCACTTTATTCCAGTAAAATGGTTATAAATGTCAGCATATGGTATCGATACAAGAAAATGCAGAGTAATTAGTTAATCTAAAAAATGCATGAGCAGGAATTTGACTGCTAAATGATTAAACTAGTACATTTTAAAATGTGTATTAATATTTAATTATTGACACTATGAGAAAAGAGAAAATCTCTTGATGTTACTTCTCAGCTCTTTCTGATACTCAGTAACCCATGTATTATTCATATGAATAGTTTGTGCATATACAGTCAATCACGAGTTAAATAAAAGAATAATTCTCAAATTCCCTAATCACCTCAATAGATCCTAATGCAATATTTTCCACATTTGGGAATCAGAGCGTTTTATTTAAGAAATCAGTCTGGCCACGATGAATACAGTGCAGCCGGAGCAGACATCAGTTCAAAGAATCAGATGTCAAAGTGCTCCCTCTAATGTCCCTTAATCATCACACCAATTAGTGGTTGAATAGTGATGTGATTAAAAAGACTGCTGCTATCCTATACCTATTCAGACTAGTAGAATTCTACATATGTTCTACCAATTAATGTTTGAATAGAGCAGCGATTAGAGAGACATCTGCCATTGTATATCCATTCAGAAAAGAGCTAAACTTGCATATTCATATTCAATGAAGTCAAAAATAAATATTTGCAAAGGTAAACTATACGTTTAGATTATAAAGATAATTGAGTTGATTTCCTTTAATGAGTGTTCTCTATTTTACAATATTTGAGATTATTTTTTATTTATAAATATATAATCTTTCATCAATACATGTCTGGAAATGGCCAAATTATTCACTGAAAAAGCATTTATTCATGAAGGTTCCTGATTTCAGGCTTTGGGTGAACTGGGTTTCATATCGCCTTGTTTACAATTTGCACGATTTCTGCTTCAACCCATCAGTTATTTGTGAACTGCTAACTTGATTATTCTGTAGCTGTGCTAATGATTGGGCACAAACAGCACATAGCGTTTTTCCATCTCGCTGGAAGGCAATACTTAGAGTAACAAACTGATTATAGCTGAGAAAGAATCATCTTATTTACAGGTTTTTCTATGCAAGTTTGGACATTTGTACACCAAGAGGTACTCAGATATTTTTTTAATAAGAATTCCTTTTTACAAATGTTCACATATAGCAGTGACAGCCACAGAAATACTACCCTAGTGAAAAGCAGTTTGAAGTTTTACTCATTACCGACATTTTACTCATTACTGCTGTTTTAAGGAAGTAGTAACCTTGTCCTCTGAATTTAAAGAGCAAGATGACCTGTTACATCGTGCAATGAATTGTAGATCTCACTCTCCACCATTAGCACAGAGCAATCTAGTAGTTGCACCATAATGTTGCACAGAAAAAAACAAGGTGAAGAATCTGTTTCTAATGGCTGGAAAGAACTATAGAACAGTTAAAGAGTCTTGCCCAGAGCTGATGCTCCTGGAAAAAAAAAAAAAAAAAAAACACACAGCTGAGTTTAAAAATTATTTTGCACAAGGAAGAAAGGATCTTGTTGCACAATGCTGATCAGGCTTAGCAAATACAAGGAGAAAGAACAATGCTACTACTGCCAGAAAATCAATACTGTTACAGGCTATGGCAATTAACTACAAACCAATTTAAACCCTATTTCCTTTTCACCTTTCTTGTCTTGTTGAAATACTTCCAACTCTTCCATCTGGAGCCATTATTACTATGATTTCTAAATGCAGAAAGGGAAGAAAGTCTGAATACATAGGTGGGTTTCTATCATCTTCTCACCTACCCTTACTACGTACCTCCAAGGTTTCATTACAAAAAAAAAAAAAAAAAAGCTGGACTACAATATCCTACTGAATCCTCCAGTGACAAGTGAATTTATAAAAATTGCAGAGGTGAGTTTCATTAAAATGCCAAACCCACATGTTTACAAGATAAAAGCAGAACTTGTCGCGTAATGCTTAGAAATCCTATTCATAAAGTAAGGAATTCAGTGTGCTGAGCATAACGCAAATGCACACAATGTGGATCCGTCTAGTTCATGATTTAAACGTCACCAAGCATAAAAATACATACTGAAATGGAATTATACAGAGTTAGAAACTTCAAATAGAAACATAAAGCGGATGTCTAAACAATCCTGAGCTACCTAGGAAAACCCTGTAATCAAAGCAAGTCTTCACAGCTTCCACAGTTCATTCCTTTGCTTTAGTTTTATCTGTAAATTAATGACCCCATGTGATCAAAATTTTGCTTCCTTCTCCAAGATTTACTATTAGTATAGCCATCTCAAAAATCTTCTATTTTTAATTTCTTCTGACCAACAGAAACCTTTGCTTCCCCAGACAGACTAGTAGCATCTGTTTATACCACCTTTCAGCATGACTCGGAAGAAACTAGAGCATTAATGCTTAGATTTAGCACTGTTACAGAGAGTGACTCAGCAATAAAGAGTTTACGCGCTCTGATAAAATCCCTGAGTTCAATTTCCTGAAGGAAAGCTGACTGATCTCGCACTTACAGTTATAAATTATTTGATTGCTAACACAGTAAATCAACAATAGCATTCATTGAAAGTATAAGTGAACCTTCCTTTAGGAGAATGCTTTCCAATGCTGAGGAAAGATACTGACAGTTTCCCCTTCAAAACTCATTTAATGGGCAACCCAAAATGTCTCAGAGCAGGCTAGGAGTTAAAATTTCACTTGTGTAATTATTCTGAGGAAATATGTAAGTCTGCCATCTGGAAGTGTATTAGACATTATAAAGTCACTGTGTGCATGCCTCAGCAGATGCAGCTTTTGTTCCGAGTTTTGAGGGCTGTTAATTTAATTAGTTTTGTATTTTCATACTCCCACCTTCCCTCCAACAGTAATTCTGCAAAGGCAGCATCAGTACAGCTTTAAAAGAATTCAAAGCTAAGAGACAAACTGAAATTTTAAGGAAATACAAACAAGTATACTTCCTATGGACTTCAAATAGCCCTTGACCTGTTCATTAGCAACACTTTACTGCCAAGGGCTTTTTGGACCGCAACAGAAAATTGTGCTCAGTGTCTCCTTTCCTACATTAGCTTTCTTATTTTAAGACAGCTAGGAATGGATTCTTTTTTTATTAAAACCACTCAACAACAATTATCTGGCGAATGTAAAATGTCTCTCATTTTTTCCTAATCCCTTTTATGTAATGGGACACCAAACAAATGTTTAGGGTTGATTTTTTTTGTAGGGCTTTTTCTGACAGAATTGTAAGCTGTGTGGTAAATCATTCACAGGAAGAGTAAGCTATGTATTTATGAGTAAAGCAGAGTCTGACAGTTCTAAAAATTAGGACCATTACTGGCCTAAAAATAAGGACCTATGCCTTTACAGTTTCTTACAGTATTTTACATTTCTTATCATGACTTGCAAACTAATGTGACATTTATACCAAATAATTCATACTATACAGCATAAGAACTATCTGTGTTGAAGGTGACTACATGTACAGTTACCTCTAGCCTTTAACCTTGCAAATTGGAATCCCTGACCAGATCTCTGTCAGTGCAGGGCCCCAATAACTGCAAAGATTTCCATGCAGTATTGTAGAACTATAAAATCAAGGTGTTCATTAGATCGCAAACCTATGCCAAAACATCGTCCTGCGATATATGACAACAGTCACAATTTCTGAATTCATCTTGGAATGAAAGTCCAGCCAAGACATGCAAGCTGGCAACGAACCCCCAATTGGTGCTCTTTGCACAGCCCAAGAAGCTCAGACCTTAGGTATTCAAAAACATTTTAAACACCACGAGGTACACACACACACATAAGAGCAGGAACTTGGGAAGAGAGATAATTCTAAAAAGCTATGCATTTTTACAATTTACAACAATTTTACAAAGCAAAACATTTCAAACATCAAACATTTTATGAATAAACTGAATAGAAAAATCAAACAAGGCTGATGTGAGGGAAAGTTCAGAGATAATCAGGAGTGATCTTAACACCTAGAAGCTTTAGGAAATGTGCATTAGCACACCCAGATGAGTATGCTATAGTTTGAGGTTTAACTAACTAGGATAATTTACATTGGAACAGGTAATCAAGGTTACTACACAGGTACCTAGCTGCCTTGCTGCATGGATACCTGAGCTTCCTAAATAAACAGTTTCTGACAACAGAGAAGTTTACAGCCTAGTATTGATTTCAGGTTGCCTGAAAACATAACGATGTAAACTGCCGCTGTCCAGGAGCCGCTTGCTGAGCAGCTAAACTATCTATGCAGCAGGAACAGAGACAGTTGTGGGCAATAACTGCATCAGACATCCCAAAATAATCATGCCTGTTCACAAACAGAAGCTTTTCATGTACAGTAGTTTCCAGTTGTTATAACATTGTCTAAGCCAATAAATAAGAAAACAGGAATATTAGCTTTAGTAAGAGAGAGATTCTTATACTCAGTGCTACAAAACAGGAAAGTATACTACAGCTGAAATGCAAAGGGTACCCTGGGTCACTCCTCCGAGCAATTATTTGTTAGTCATACTGGATTTTGTGATTTTGAGAAACCAAGGAACATTGTGGGGTTTTTGATTTGGTTTGTGTTTTATTGTTTCAGGGTTGTTTGGGGTTTTTTAATTATAAATTAACAGCAACTACCAAACTTAACTTTTTCTATTTAGTGGGAGAAGGTGTTCTGATAGCACTATGAAAAGAGACCCTAACATTATACCAATAAGGGAAACAGTTTGTAGATTTTCAAGTAGTACTCTACCTAAAAAACTTTTGAATTCAGAGGATTATCTAAGAGAATCTGCAGGAAGGCAGTAAAAACACCACAAACCTAATCAGATGAGAGATCAAAGAGACAACAAATTCTGATAGGATTAGTCAAATATCACACTGAGACTAAGCATCTAAATACCTAGAGAGAAAATTATAATATCTAATGGTAGAAATACTGAAGAATATAGTTTATAATGAAAAAATACTTATTCTAAACCCACCCATTTCCTGAAAAATACAATGCACAAAATTTAAAATTCAAAGCCGTATTTTATTCTAAGTTTTATGTATTTTTATATAACATACATATGGCCATTATATATAGTAAAGATACATAGGTAACTCTCTATATATGCATATATAGAAAAGGAGATATGATGGGATCCCCTACTTCTATACTAAAATAAAATTACCTTTGAAAGTCTCAGAAAGGACAGTGAAGTGTTGGCTCTACCCAGTGTTACTCTTGGAAAACAGAATGAAAAGGAGCAAGGGGCAGAAGAGGAAGGTGACGCTGGCGAGAGCACGCAGCTCTGTGAGGCTCGGGAGGCGGTGAGCCAGCTCTGATACTGCTTGATTCTTGAGACAGATCAAACTTTATAACAAAAGGGGAAAGATGTACTAAAACACCAAAAATAAAACGGTATGGCACGTTCTGAGTTCTAAAAAGTAAACAGATCATCACAAAGGAACTTTGTAACTTTGAACAGAACTAGGAGCCAAATTCGGCTACTGAACAACACAGGAAACTCAAAGTTTAATTTCTCATGCAACTGAGATTTCAGCCTCAATGATGCATTGCATGTTCCAGTTGCAATAATAAACATGCACTTACTGAACAGCTTTTGTCAGAATTCCTCTTCCATTGCTTCTTGACTTGCTTCTTTGCTGCAGTTGAATGAAGAGTTGCATGCATCTGTTTTCGGGGATTTAAAGCCAGAATGTTCTGTAGAAAGATAACATAAAATATTAATGTAGATAAAATTTCCAAAAAAAGTTCAAAGCCTCTTAAATCACGGCTCATACACTTATTTATAGTGCTATGCAAAACCAAAACACAATTACTCAACGGTATAGCCCAACTTCCTACTAATTTGTACGTCCACACCACTTAGATTATGAATATTTAAAGACATTTCTAGGCCTGCTAGAAAACAGAATTATATTTAGTGGCCATGATAATGATTTCCATTCCCGGATGTTTGTTATGTATGGCATATAGAAACACATAATTCTGCTTCATTATATCACTCCAAGTAACACTTGTAAAGCAAAACAAGCAAAAATATTTTAAGGGATCTGAGTTATTTCTGGATGTTTCATCATTTCAGTATAAATTCTAACTTCCCCTTCACAAGAACCTGCTTCTACGCCTAGTGAGCTGATGAGTCAACTTCATTTCTCTTACAATGCTTTCATTTGCAGGGACACAAACAAATGTTGGGAATTTAGGCATATTTTTTAAGTGACAGTAGTGGTCTGACAACACAGGCAGAATGAAGTTTGTAATATCTTTCATTATACTAGCGTAACTCAAAAAATTAAATCAGCTTTTTGGAACCCAAGCTCTTTTTCAAATCAGGCAAAAATCAGGTTTCCATCATAAAACTGACTTCATTTAATTCAAGAGATGAGTGTCAATAGCGTGCAACAGATCCAGACTCAGGTCTGTGATGGAAAACCAAAACAGGCATATTGTTGGGTTTTACTCCTGGAACCGGTTTTGTAAGTTTTCCTCTAAAAAAAAAAAAAACAAACCAAACTTGACTTTAGCACTATAGTTCCCCACTGTGGTGAATAGGGTGTCCTTACTCTCCTACTCTATGCCAAAGATATGTAAGACTGACTTATAGAAATAGAGGCTGAACATGGTAAGTATGATGGGGTTATGAATACTATTTCAGGATGCTTCCTTATTTTAGAAGTCTGCTTGACCAGGCGATAACGATGCAGCAGTAATCTGTTGTAATAAGATTTTATTGTGCTGATATTTATGGGGACTTTAAATAAAAAAAATGCAAAGAGGTCACTTTCTAATCAACTATTTAATGCTTACTGTGGACTACTCAGTGATCCCTTTTTCCCAAAAAAACAGAAATCTCACCTACTTTCTACCTGAAAATAATGATATAGCCCAATACAATAACCCCCAGAGTGCCTGAAACACAGACAAAAAGTGGTGTACAACATTCAAAAAGGTATAGACTGTTTAGCAGCCTACATGCTGTTGACTTTCAGGAAGAGTTAGAGAGTGTTAATGGATGCGCCTCTGCAATTCCAGCAGTGAAGACCCTGCTCCATTTCTGGGTGTTCCCCAGCTGAGGACCTCAGGCAAGATGAGGCAACCAAATGCATTCAGTGGTGGTTTATGTTAATTTATTTCATTCTTAATTAACACAGAGTAGGGACATTCACATAAGGGATGTCACTTACAGCATCTCAGTTGCTACTTCAATGTCTCAGGGCGATCAAACTCAACTGTCTGAGCACATCTGATTCATTGGTGATAGGCTGTTGAGTACCCAAATCACCCAAACTGGGCAGTAAATCCTCAATCCCACATACACTTTAGAAAAAATTTGCCTACTCTCTTTTGTAATTGCTTAATGCAGTACTCTTGGCCATGAATATTATAATTATTTTAGCAAACCGAAATGAATTGCAAATTTCTAGTAATAAACTGTAACAGATGTACTCCACTGGGTACAGCACCAGTTGGTTTAAAACGTGGAACAAATGGTGGGGCAAGCCAAGGACGGAAGAATCCCCATATGTTTGCTCCTGTTGGAATTCTGCAGCAGAAGCACTGCTCCAAGCGCAACAGTTGCAGAAATCTAAAAGGACTACATAGCGCAGCATGTCCCAGAATTAAATCTGAAATAAAACTGGCACAGGACATACTAAATCACATATACAATGTAAAAATTGCTTATATTCCCACTTTCTAAATAATATACTATCTGCCTAAATCTTGGACTGCTGACCAAGGTGGCTGCTGTAGCTAGAGGTCCCTGGTGTTTAAAAAAAGCTCAGAAGTTAACTGCCTAAATGAGAAAATAATGTAAATGCTTTTGAGTCTGTTAAACTGTCAAAAAGGAAAATTAGTGAGGATGTTTTCTTCCTATTCATTTCAGTTCCCTGGCTGGTTTTCTGCAGCTTATGACTAGTCAGACATTTAGTAAATTTAACAAAGAAATTCAGGTAGGTCAGACAGTAAGTGGAAAATTACTGAGGATAAAGTTCCAGAGGGAGCATTACAACTAATGCTTAATATATGCACCCAGCTAAACAACAACAACACAAAAAAAAAAAAAAAAAAAACAAAAAAAAAACCACACCTTGGACACACAAGAAAAGAATCCTGAGATCCTCAATTTCTCATTCACAGTAGCCATTTAACCATGGGGAGAGCTCATTTGTGAAGAGAATTATTTGGGCATCTGTGATCTTACTTGCCCCCATCTCATGCTTATTCTGCTACGTAAGTTTTCATTCTTGCCAGACGAGCTATTGTTTCATCTCTCCAGATGCTGGAAGGATGAGACTCAAGCTCCCCAATGTAGGATGTGGGTACATAATACATCACTTTTCAGAGTCCTATGAACTTTGGATATCCCATTAAGATGATATTTGTATATCAGTGGAGAACCTATGAATTAAATATTTAGTGGTTTACATCAATGGCCACATTTATTTCATTAAAGTAGCTAAAAAATGCATTATCATTAATGGCTGCAAATCAGAATATTACACTGCTGCGTTTTGCAGGAATTTGTTTAGATACAGTGTTGATGGAGAAAGAAATAGGACTACGAGTAAGTACATAGAAGTAAATTCAGCCCACATCGAGTACAACATGCATGGTAGCTTGTAGCTCTGCACAACACTGACTGAAGGCTTCACTTCAGGAAGAAAACCAAGTGCTCATGAGACTGCAGATGATTCTCTCAAATACAACTATCTTAAGGAATTCCACTTAATAATAACCCAAGACAATGTTGGGGGGGGGTTATATCTTTTAAAAGACAAAGATTATTATAAGCTAAAAACCATTTAAGAATACTTTAATGCCTTAACACATTGTCTTCTAAAGAGAAAGTAATCATTGTGACTAATATATATTTTTATGTTGCAAGTATCCTAAAATGCTGTACTCATATGTAACG
>JAAGNO010006168.1:0-11556 GCA_033439905.1 Ceryle rudis | reverse complement strand
CCACAGCTGAGAGCGAGAGGGCCCGACCCTGTGCCTTCCCCTACCGCCTCCTCCGGCCGCCTGCCTGCGCCGGCCCTCCCGCGGTACCTGCGGGCTGCAGTTGGCCTCAGGGCCCCCTTCAACACCAGAGGAGCTCCAGCAAGTGTCAGAAGTTCCTCCTATCGCGATCCGCTCAGGACCGGAGCTGAACATGCCGACACGCCGAAAAGGCGAACGCAGCGCCTGCCAGGAGGGGTGAAAGGGGCAAAGTGGTCCCCGTTTGACCTTCACACCCAGGGCCCGAAGGGGAGAACGTCTGAGGAGGGACGCACAGCTCGCTCCCCTTGCAAAACAAGCATCATGGTTACAGGATATGTACAGCATAGCTTTGCCAAACGATTTTCAGAGTATAACTGAAAAGTCTGATAGGGATGTCATCATGACCTTCAGTAATTCTATTTTTGAGGCTGTTTGGTTGTCATAGCTAAGTTGGGGCTAAATTTCCATAGGTTTGGAGCATGCTTATGCACGTAGCTCTCTTTAGCCATAAGACTTAAGGGGTGTTGCTCCTCTGCCCAAGTTGTGCACAGCGTAAATGATTGCAAAACCCAAGGCCCAGTGTACGCAGAGTTCATTATAATGGTAGAAAAAGCACAAAATCCAACAAAATCGTTGGGAGATTGTGGAACGATTCCTGGAGGTGACTTAGAAATCATATTAAAGGCATGGCCTTGTTCACATGTTAAGGAAAGGTATAATATTGAAGAAGCTTCTTGGGCAGAGTGCGACTGGTCTGCAAGGAATCCGTTCCATCCAACAGTGCCTGTGAAACAGCACTGAGGGTGGAGTGAAGGCTCCACAGCCACGCTCTGCAAATCACCACAGAAGATGGGAATTTTATGGTACTATGGAACTGATAAGCTGCATATTTGCCACCCTGGGCAAAAAAAATCTGTAATTTTCTGACAAAGTGCTGTCCTTTGTGTGAACTTTGCTCGCTATAATACCAAACACACCTCCCTCTCAAAGGCTGCCTGCCCCCAAAGTGCAACCACCTCTCACTGAGCTTTTATCTACACCTTTAAAAGTGAAGGGAGAGAATTTTACACCAGTCGTAATAAAGGTATTTATGACCAGAGTCACTCAAGCTCCACGGTGTAAAATCTTACACAGTGCACCTGAGTCGGTCTCCACTGTTCGAAGCTTTCTTGAGGCTTTCATATAGCAGATTTAAAATACAGAGCGACTACTCACCCTCCAGAATTCCTCTCCAGACAGCAGGCCTTAACTCTTCCAAAGACGGACCCTTTTAAAGTCCTTCGATCTTAAGTCAGTTTCACGTCCATCACTTTGGGTTTAGCTTCCTACAGCCCTATAAAATCTGTCTGCTTCAGGGTTTTTAATCTGTGATCCTTTTTCACGAAAGTTTTATTTTCTCTACAATTGATAAATCATCAATTAAATAGAACCAGCAAATCAGCTGAAATGAGAAACTTGCACTATTTGCCTTAAGCTTTTCTGAAATGACAGACACTTGGCAGCACTATGGAATTAACTTAAGCATGTAAGGGCAACATGAGGGGAAGAAATGTGTGAAGATTTAGTCTCGTTATAAAGTAGTTATTTTTAATGGGAAAAGAGTTTACCACTGAACAAGTTAAATAGTAACAAAGAACACTAGCTCCTCAGGAAAAGATGCTTAAAGAAATGAGGTACTCTGGGTAAGAGCAGTAAAAATCAGGGAACAGAAAAATTAATAAAATATAAATAAGAGAATGTGTTAGTTGGAAATGGAAGAATAGAAGATATGACTAAAAAGATAAGTAATTGGAATACAGTTGCAAATGTGAATTTACTTACTAAGGAAAATGAGCAAGGGAAATCACAGCTGGCTATTTAATAACCTCAGTAACCACACCTCTACGTTACGTTTGCAATTTGGGTAGATTTAAAAAAAAAATTATAGTCAGCATTACAGTCTGCCTTGGTTTTGTCTGTCTTGACTGATGGTCTTTCATGGAGGTGCCTCTTTCTTTTGGATGTTCAGGTCACAAATGCCAAACCAGACATTATGCTTGTTCGTGTAAGTCAAACTGTTGGTTCCATGAGGGACAATAACGCTGCAGCTTTAAAACCTTACAAAATAATTATGACAGGAAAGTCTGAGAGAAGAACTAGGCATGTACTTTTATATAGTTCTAAGCTCTAAAGCTTGGTTGACTATACTGAGCACTACCAAACGAGAGCACTACCAAACACGAGGCATGCCGAGTCCCGGCAGAGGAAAGCCTGTCTGGCCTGCACCTGGGGAACCCAAAGCTACATCATGAAGCCACAGAAGTGATGTGATGAGGTGGGAAGGTCAGGGAAGCACATGCACCCCACCTTCAAGGGAGGAAGAGAGAGCAGAAGACCAAGCGAACAGAGGTGGAGGAATGGGCAGAGGCAGTAGAAACGGATGGCTGAAAATATACAGTAAGAGAAAATAGGTACAGCTAAAATGCCTCTGCAAAAAAAAAGATTTAACCATGGGCACAAATGTATATATCGATGGAATACAGAAAGTAAAATAAATTACCTGGCTTAACATTTTAACAATTACATAACTGTATTGAGAAGTTGCACTGGATACCACTTGCTATCTGGTAAAATCCACTAAAAGAAAGCAGGTTTATCACTGAATGGCTGAGGTTGGAAGGGACCTCTGGAGGTCCTCCGGTACAAACCCTTCCTGGCCAAGCAGGGCCACCTAGAACCAGTTACCCAGGACCATGTCCAGATGGCTTGAACATCTCTAAAGACAGAGACTCCACAAACTCTCTGGACAACGCGTGCCAGTGCTTGGTCACCCTCACAGTGAAAAAAGTGCTTCCTGATGTGCAGAGGGAACCTGCTGTGTTTCAGTTGGTGTCCACTGCCTCTGATTCTGTCACTGGGCACCACCGAGAAGAGCCTGGCTCCATCCCTGTTTGCACCCTCCCTTCAGGTATTGACACGCATTGACAAGACCCCCATGAGTCTTCTCCTTTCCCGTCTGAGCAGTCCCACCTCTCTTGGCCTTTCCTTGCAGGTGAAATGCTCCAGCCTCTTCGCTGCCTTTGATGCCCTCTTGGACTCTGTCCAGTATGTCCATGTCTCCCTTATACCAGCCAGCTCAGAACTGTCCACAACACTCCAGATGTGGCCTCACCAGTGCTTAGCACAGAGGAGGGATCACCTTCCTTGGCCTGCTGACAATATGTTGTAGTATGTGCTATTAAAGTAACAGTTCCAAAAAATTCAACCACTGTATTCTGATAATACTTTTAATGTAAATTTTGGTATATACTCAAAAGCCTGTATTTTCCCCTTGTGATACAAACAGAAGCTATTAAGTTATGAAGGGACATGCTGTGCATGTTAGAAATACTGTGATAAGGATCACTACGAGATAAACGTCGCTATCATTTTCAGAAACAGTAATGTCTGATATAACCCACGCAAGTAGCATGTGGCCATACACCTTCCTACGCTGCTTCCTGCGGGGAATGTTCCCAACAGTGCCTTACGCTATTGGAAATTAGCAGCAATCACTATAGCTCCCAGCACTATCAATCTACAGAGACACTCCAAAAGTCACCTAACATGGTACCACCAGATGTTAGGGGAGATTTCATACATCAAGTTGAATGCACAGGTGTCACCTGGAATAATTCTTGTGAGAAGATTCTGTACACCAGTTCTATGCTTGTTTCCTACGAAGTCATTAGCACGTACCTGTGATGGTTACTTTCTACTTATTAGAGCAATTCCCCTGGTTTTTCCTCCAGATTTCATAGCATACCATACAATGAAATCATTCAAAGGAGTATAGTTTGAAGTATTATGATAGCTCACGAGCAGTGGTCTGTGTTTTGGTCCGAGTTCATTACAGATGGAAGAAATCCCCAGGACAGCAGAAAAGCAGATGGTGGTTTGGACGTCCCTGCTTTCTGGCTCTTGGGAATCAAGCAGAGAACAGGAACTGTAATCCAATTAACTACACTCTTGAGGCAAAACTGGGGGAATAAGAGGCAACCACAGACAGGTCCCAGCAGGACAGGGAACCAAGAAGGCGTGATAGCACATCACGGTATAGAACAATAGACTGTGAAGCAAAAAGCCCTACCACTTGCATTGGTAACTCACCTGCTACTCTATGCTCATCTTGGGAACAATAAAACCAACCAAACAAACATGCAATAATTAAGCAAGGAGAAAAGGAGGAGTCGGAACTTCTCCTTACCTTTTGTCTACAACCTCTGAGTTAAGAGCCAAAATCTCAGAGCAGAAGGGAACTGGGCAGCAGATAATGCTAACAGTGAGAAGGCTCTTACCCAACATACTAAATTATCTAAAGGCAGCTTCCCTCACAAAGTTTCTTAAGGACAACACAAAGTGTTTACGTACTTGCCAGTTGTAGCAGCTACGTTAAAGCCATCAATAGGATTCAGAGTTGTAAGAAAAATGGCAAAAATGTCAAATTGATAAAACTAGCAATTACAGTATCAACACAGTAATAAGAAATACTTACATAATAAAACTATCCACTTGGAAACAAAGATAGGTGAATACACAAGTGACATTCACTATTAACTTTCTCTGCACGTTTTTTCTTTCATTGGTGGACAAAGACAGAAAGAAATTGATAAAATATGCAGAACACATACAAAACTGGTTTAAGACTTTAAAAAATATCTTTATGCCTTTCAGTCCTTTGCCTCAAAGTGAACGTGACCTTTGATTTTGCTTTCACCAAGGCACATACACTTATAGGTCTGCGGGAGTTTTAATCTAGTCTATGGAAAAATTGTTCCAATTTACACATAACCAAAGTATGGAAGCCATTACACCATGCTGGCTTACCACTTTCCTCCCTCCTCTTCTCAGAATAAGTTTGGAAGTTACTCATTTTCGAAGGGAATTCATCCAAAGCCTTTTGAGCATAAAGGTGGGCACTGCTCTCGTCTGCGCTGGAGACCAATCCACTGCAGCAGCTTTCAGCTGCCTTAGCTACACCTTATCAGAACTATTGCTACAAGTCTCTGGCACACACTGGGAGCAGGTAGCCAGGACACAGCTAGTCCATTCTGGAGCTGAGAAGAGTCTGCACAACCATGATCTTGGGGACAAAAAGTGGGCTTTGGCAGTTTTTGTTCACTAATGAAAAGGTACCCCATCAACTCATGCTCTGTAAGGGCCTTCAGCAACTGCTAGTCACAAACTCAGCAATGGATTTACTCCAGTAAATTAAAGCACTGGAGCACTGGCCCAGGCTGCCCAGAGAGGCTGTGGAGTCTCCTTCTCTAGAGACTTTCAAAACCTGCCTGGATCTGTTCCTGTGTGGCCTGCCCTGGGTGATCCATGATCTCCAGAGGTCCCTTCCATCCCCTATCATTCAATAATTCTATGATTCTAAGAAAGTGGTAAATATCTCATTGGCTGAATACAAAGTAAAGACAACACCAGCTGTGGTCAGGTGTGACCATTCCTTTAGCCAGAGGACTTCCTCAACCCTGCCTCTGTCTTCATTTAAAAATAATAACAACAACAACAAGGACAACTACTACTCTTGGTCACTGCCTCCATGACCAACCAACACATTCAATAGCTTCCCTGAAATTGGAATGGAAGCCTAAATATAATCATCCCTTGCTACTGCTCCCAGGGACACAGCTGCACCACCAACAGGGGAGCTCCTAGTGTGGACAGACTGTGCATAGAAGGGTTCACCACAGTTGTTCCAGTCCTGCTTAAGTCAGTTACAAAAACTTGTGATCAAGAGCAAGGTACAACTCAAAAAGTGTCTGGCACAAAAACTCCAATAATGGCCTAGTTGCTGTTTATGTTCTTTCAAATACAGCTGATATGTGAGTTTTAAGAATCTATACAGAAAAGTTTCTATTAAAAGCAACAAGTGAACAAAAGAAACACAAACACAAGATACATTTCAGATTAATTTATTTTTTTCCTATCTGAACAGGCTACCATTTCTTACAGCAAGTATTAGGCCTTTGTAAAGCTTTTACATCTATTTTTGCAATTTTGCTATAGCTTATTTTAACTTTCTTTCCAAAACCAAGTATGTTTCAGTGACTGCTTGAACCTTCCTTCTGATGCTGTTGATGTTTGGTTCAGAATCAACACCCAGCATCAGAGACATGTCCTGCCTATGCAAAAACTGCTAATGAATAAAATTGATTCTTCATACAATCCATCTATGCAGCACTTTTATATATAAGTACTTAGATACTTACCAATCTCCCAAACCGCGGTGTCCACCTTCACAATGTTTCTCATAAATCCAGACTTTACAGGTCTTTATGTATCACATACCTGCAACGGAATGTATTGAGGAGCAATAATGCTACCAACAAAACCTGCAAAAGGCAAACAGAGGTGATCAACCAGTGCATACAATTTCCTCACATTTCTTTTCTCTTGACGCGTAGTGACAGATTTTTTGTGTGTACCCAACACAGCTGTACCCAGCCCTCAAATTCCAGCCTGTTAGATGAGACTAAAGAAATTGTTCTTATCACCAACTTTAACTTTATAAATGTTATGCAGAGGAGATACTATAATACTAAAGCTTTTCAGAAGGCAAAGAGCTGTGTGGAGGCTATACCATCCTCCCTGAACAATAAATAATAACATCTGTCATCTGTTAGGAAGGCAAAATAAGGTGTGGTAAACATCCCAGCAAAAAGTTTCAAAGTTGCAGAAGTTGTGGTTTACAAACACAGTACAGAGAGGCAGCCCCTGAGCAAAAGGCTTACAACCAAAGTAGAAAAAAAAAGGAAGGTAATTAGAGACAAAAGAGCCCAGAGAGACAGCAAGACAACAGAGAGCAATGTGATAAGCAGCAGTGTCAATATACTCGATGTTTATAGGTGCAGTCATGGCTAAAGCTGATCTACAAGGAACTGCTGACAAAGAAGGGTAACGTTGCTCCACTCTTGTCCTCCAGTAGTTGTCTTTTAACATCAAAACTCATCTGCTCCCAATTTGTAGAATTCAATAGGTAGAAAACTAGTTTTATAGAAAAGCAATTGTTTTTTTGCTAATTTCACTTCCTTAAACATCTCACTACAAGATCTGATGAGTACAAGTGATGGCACAGGAGAGAGAGAGGGAACACTTCGCCACAAGTGAGTGTAGACAGTGCTGAAGGAAAAACATGGCTTTTGGTGACAGCTAGCTGTGAGGTTTGCTGAGCTGTAAAACAATGCCAGACTGCAACTTAGATGCTGTCACTGATTTCACAGGTATTTTATCAGGGAAGAGTTTGGAAAGTAGAAAATGACGTACCACTCATATTTATGAGAAGCTCCTTTCACATCTGCAGGTAGCAAAGAGGATAAAGTCTGCTGCTTTGAAAAAGTCTTAAGAAAAACTAATTGAAAGGATGTTACAGTCAACATAAGAGCAGGTAAGAACTTTGTTTCTTGGTTGGTTTGAAACTCAGCATTTCCCCTCATAAAACCCTTTTCTTAGAAGCTGAAAAGGAAAGAAAAACTCACCAGCACTGTGTCAGGTCAGACAATGGGCAGAAGAAAATAAATAAACTATATGATCAATGACATCACAACCAATACCAAACTTTGTGACTATTTTATATGAAGTACACACAGGGTAAAATACTACCCAGATGAATGTAGAACACTGTATAGTATTTTAGAAAATATAAGCTGATACTTTTGGGCATTTACAAAGAATAACAGATTATGGTTTCATGCTTCTATTATAAAATGTTTTGCTCTTTAGAAATTATAGAAATTTAGAAACTATAAAATGTTTTGCTCTAATTAGAAAAGTCAAACCAACAGATACATACAATCTACCCATCGATTCTACTTGTACTAAAACTCATAAACTTCTATTTTAAACAGGGCAGCAAAAGTTTTCATGGGCAATTTCTTGTTACATTTTCAACTGATTACAAGCTTTCTCCTCTGTTCTAGACCGACAATTTATTACTTTGCTTATAAAAATTAGATCTGAACCAATAAATATCAATAAACATGGGAGGTGTCATTTGTTCCTTTTCACCAGACTTGGCCACTCTATTTTCCACTTGGCTCTCCTTGGTTAATCTGTGTGTGTGTGTGGTTTCCTATCCCCACAGAGCAAAATTATCTTTGATTGATTCATAGGTTATAATTTCTTGTCCATGGTTGTGTCTAATCAACTGTTTGAGTTGATATTGACCAAACACTATGAAGAAATCTGGGAAAGACAAACATCAATGAAAACCAAAATCTATACTTAATATTTTCAATAAATACATAAACCCTGAATCCATCAAACCGGAATTATTCCAAACTGAATTATTCCCAATAGCTAAATCAGCAGGGTAAAATGATGCATCATATAGAGCAGAATCAAAAGGCCCACTTGGAATGAGAAAGAAAGACTGCAGCATTTAGAAAATGGCATAATGAATGTATTTGAGCAAAAGTACCTTATTCCTGCAAAAATACATATACACTAATTCACTAAACTGCAAATGTATTTAGAAAGTTATGCAAAATCACATTTTATCATTATCAGACTATTAGTATTGAAGAATAAAGTGTAGATTACATTATTGAACAAAATACTCCCTTTTTATTCCTACAGAATCAATACAAGAGAGGCACGGGTATTATTACGACCCACATTCCCATCAGCAATGCCTCTAATTAGTCTTCTAACTTAAAATTTTTCTTATTGATATCCAGAGCAAACTCAACTTGATTTTCAGACTGCCTCAACAGTACTACACATTGCTGTTTTACTGGCAAAAGAATATATAGCAATTATGGGATAACACTGTGACACTTCTAGAGTATCTTTTTAGATGACAGGCATGCTTTAAAATTTCATTCTGAATAAAAGGAAAAGGGGTAGCAGGAACCTTATGAAGTTCAGCAGAGACAAGTGTAGGATCTTGAACGTGGGAATACATAACCCAGGAATGCAGCTCAGACTGGGATCCACCTGGCTGGAGAGCCAGCGGGGTTTTGGTGGACAAGCTCAACATGAGTGAACAGTGTGCTGCAGCAGCACAGAAAGCCAACAGGATACTGGGTTGTATTAAAAAGGGCATCACCAGCAGAGGTAAATAAGTCATTATCTTACTCTACTCAGCACTAGTCAGACCATACCTTGAGTACTGCGTTCAGTTATGGTCCCCACTAAACAAAAAAGATGTGGACAGGCTGGAGAGGGTCCAGAGCAGGAGCATGAGGATGACCAGAGGACTGCAAAAGCTGCCATATGAAGAAAGGCTGAGAAAACTGCGTTTGTTCAGCCTTGAGAAGGGAAGGCTCAGGGGAGACCTTATTACCACGTACCAGTACATAAGAGGTGGCTACCAAGAAGATGGAGACTCCCTTTTTACAAGGAGTCACATGGAGCAGACAAGGGGTGATGGGTACAAGCTACTCTTGGGGAGATTCCAGTTGGACTCCAGAAGAAAATTTTTCGCCATGAGAACAATTAGACATGGGAATAATGCCCATGGGGAAGTGGTGGATTCCCCTACACTGGACAGATTTAAGCTTGACAGGGTGCTGGGCCATCTCATTTAAGATATATTTAGTTTACCTTAAAAGGTTGGACTAGGTGATCCTTGAAGTCCCGTCCAATGTGGTATTTTATGATTCTCTGTCTGCATTCTCTTCTCTCCAAAAAATATGACGTACTTTAATGCACATTAACAAAAAAGACACTACACTGACAAAAGTTGCAACAGAGGTGGAAGAAGATCTAGTTGAAACATATCTGCATCTGAAGCTCTCAGTGATGATCTAGATTTATGCATCTAAATTACAATTAAATAATGTTAAGGTTGCGAGTAACTCACAAGAGCAAAGAAATGTGCAATTAAAGAGAAAATATACCATATGTCCTTTGATATCCAGGCATATTGCAGTGCATTAAGAAAGTCATAAAAGAGACACCCTGTTGTGGTTATGTGCTCTGAGACATGTGGCACATTTCCATTGTAGCGATGTTTCCCTGCTTGTGTGCATCTATGCCATCATTTAAATGTTGATTTTTGAGTGTGATTTTCCCTTCCCAGGGTAAAAAAAAAAAATAAAAATGGAGCTGTGGAGTTTTCTTTTTTCCAATGTTTCTTTAGATCTGTTGCTATTTATGAATTTGGAAGTCAAGAATGTTAAACATACGAATGAAAAATCATCACAAAGGGGAATAAATGGATTCAATTTGTCAGACAAAATTAGGCAAAGATGATGGGTTTAGTTTCTCTGAAAGAATGATCTCATGTATATATCTTCCCCTAAAAACTGATACAGCTGAATTCCAAACACATTTCTCCCATATTTTGTATGGAAATGGGAATGTACTTTAAAATTTCACGTTTAATTTGAACCATTTTGGGAAATACAGTGGGAAATTACTCCTTTCATTTTAAGGTTCCTCACAGGGGGCATCCTGCAAGCCTATTTTTTTCCCCTCTATTCAAAACCAGCATGAAAATGTAGGAGAATATGATGGAACATTCAGATCTTAAAAGCAGTATTTATATGGCTGACAATTAGTGCACATCATCTCAAACGCTGTGATGACCAAGACACCCCGATGCGAACAGCAGTTGGGTAACCAGAGAGCAAGATAACTCATACTTGTGGGAAAACATTTTGTGGAATTCCCAGCATTCAGATTATTTTGTGAGAGCATGTTTGCTTCTTCAGTTGCTGAAGATGCCTGCAGCCTTGGGACACTTTCAGGCACCTCACCAGTTCTCCAGAGCCAAGTATATACTTCTGCTAAAGAAAGAAGCCTTTGTAATTCTATTTGCAACTGGCTAGGGGATGGTACCTTCTGATTACATGCTGATTTGGTCACTGCTGTCTTGTATTCTTCATTCGTAGGATTCTTGATTGTTGTCTGTGGTAACTAGAAATAGCATCAATCTGAGCACAGAGCTAGTACCACAGTTATCCTGAGAGTTCACGCCAAGATCATACATTTCATGGTCATTCACGGTTATTATTGTATGAACTTTAGAAAAAACACGTTTCTTCAAACCCCTTTTTTTTGTTGTTGTTTCCCTACAAGTATGATATGATTATGATAAACTGTGTGGGTGACAGAAAAAACCCCAACCTACTAGTCCAAGAAATGGACCCAGATACCACGTTAATGAGTGAAATGGATAGATACAAACAGCCTAGTGGATATGCTGGCATGGCTGCTCTTCTTTAGCATGACCTACAGGACAAGGACTGGGACAGAGACATTTTCTGGAGAGGGAAGCAAGCCAGATTAGCATCACATCAACTCAGGGTCTTGTATAATCCGAAGAGACAGGGCAGAAGCAGTGCCATTCTGGTAACAGAGAGCATCAGGCCCAGGTGGCTGGCCCTTGGAGAGAGAGATGGTGTAGAAATGCAAGAACAGCTTGGAGCCAGCAGCCTGGGAACTGGCTGTCAAGGGAAAAAAAAAAAAAAAAAAAAAAAGGCAGGGGCAAGGCATCCCAATTTCTGCCAGCCCAGAGAATGACCTTGAATTGTTAACATTAGTCTCTGGTGCCCACTCCCATGCAAG
>JAAGNO010006166.1:10807-36729 GCA_033439905.1 Ceryle rudis | reverse complement strand
AAAGAAAGAAAGAAAGAAAGAAAGAAAGAAAGAAAGAAAGAAAGAAAGAAAGAAAGAAAGAAAGAAAAGAAAGAAAAAAAAAGAGACAAAACATACTTAGTGCATTTATTAATTTTAAATGAATATTTTTACTTGTTTGGTGGAGACAGAAAGAGAGACTTATAAACCTGTAGGAAGGTGCTACATATATTAATTTGCAAATTTAATTCACGGGCTAGCATAGTCCTTCATTTTAAAGAATAGCTGAGCCCCTTGGGAGTAGCACTGTATACATCATCCATGTGCAAAGACTGTACGGCTTTTGCGTGGGTCATTCTGAATGATCACTACTATGGCTGTGCCAGTGCAGAGACAGACTGATGCTCCCACCTGTCTTAACCACAGCACCATGCTCCACAGGGCTGGTGGAGGTGACCTCGGCTGGCCCCATCAGTGCCTGCCCAGGCTGCCTGGGGCTCCTGGGCTGCTGGCCCTTGGCAACCAACACTGCAGGCTGCAGCGAGTGGCTGTCCCTCAACCAACCAGCTGCTCTGCATGGGGCTGCGCTCCTCCAGCTGTTAGCCAGCACTGGCTCCACTCTTTGGGGAGTGGAAGCAATGAGGCCAGCACCTACATAGGTTTTCCCCAGAAAAGAACTCCAAACAACACCAGAGAAAATCTTGCTTGGTCCCGAATCTAAAACCATTGCAGAGGAACCTGCCTGTACCATGGACTTGGTCAGATTTAGCCCTAGTAAAAGCCATGCTGCTTCTCAGGGCTTAGGTGCCCTACTCTGGCAGAGTCTCCTAGGTGGGCCAGACTTACGATTAGCCTTGTATGGAGATAACTCCTAGAATAAGCTTGGTGAGATCATTTTAGCCTAGTTACTTGCTGGTACCCCAAGCCTCAGAATTCGGCACATGTAGCAGCCAGGCAGAGGGCCACTGTTGTCACTCGATGTTTGAATGGCATTTGAAGACAGGCAGGCTGTGAAACTAAAGCAGCCTGGAGAAAGTCTGCGTTGCTGACTGCTCATGGTTCACTCGCAGCTACTGAGCCTTGGTGTCCTACAAGGCCCCGCTCAGTTCTATATACAATGACATTTTTGTCCCAAGGTGTAGAGTTATATGCTTCATGTTTTGCTTTCTGCTGTTTAGTACCGAGATGGTCGAAACCTTTTGGTTTTAGTTTTTGCAGAAAATGTCAACGTCCGAATACCGGGTTTGTTTCAAAATGTTTGAAATGGACATGCTTTTATTCAAAATATATGTTTATTTCTGAAAGCAGTATTAAATGAGTGGTTACCTCTACGTTATGTGTCAGAAGCACATTTTTGCTAAAAACTACACAGCTGATAGCATTTGGATCGCTTTGAAAAAAATAGAAAAAGGCACATTTTTTCCCCAATATTAGCTTTTTTGAAGCCTTTTTTTTTTTTTTTTTCCTCCATGGGGAAAAATGTTAAAAAATGAGGATCAGTCCTAACTTCGCACTAAGCCGCCACAGAATGTAAATTTGACCCCCTCCTCGGAGTTTTAAAGTCTCTCTCTCACTTTTCTATATTTACATGTAATGGTATAGAGCTAAGTGCATCCCTTTGCCTGCCCTCTCTCTGCAGCCCCTGTGAGACAAGACTGACTTCACAGCCCTTGGATAGCAATGCCTCTTCTACATCACAGAACATTTCTGCTCAGCTGCCTGCTTCATTTCGGTGAAGGTAGCTTGTGCCTTTTCTTTGATCGTATCCATGTCCATATTCTGGATGTTCTGCAGCTGTCCCAGGATAGAGTCCTTGTCCTCTTCCTCCACCTGGTCTTCTGCCACCATCTTCTGAAGGTCCTCCGGCAAACCCACATCATCTCCAGCCATCTGTATTTGATTCTCATCCAATTCACTCTGATACAAAAAGCAGAAAATAAAAACAGTACATGAGAGTATTTCTGCTATCCCAGGATCTGCCGATGAGTCTGGGTTTTTCTTTGTTTATTTGTTTTAGGGTGAATCAAAACATATGCAGAGATCTTTCCAGTGACTTCAGGGGCTCAGTCAGCTCCCAGACAAGTGGTAAGATTTTTTCAGACAATTTTAATTATATTTCTTGGAAGGCTTTCAGTAGTGTCAAAACTGAAGCCCTCAGTGTCACTTGCCGTTTTAGAAATCTTTGCCATAGGTGTTAACTGTGGTGACATCCTGATACTGCAGGAAATCCACTACATGTTACTTGTACCCACCAAAGACACGCTGCCCTACACTGTCATCTCTCGTGTGAGTTGGCTGCTGAAGCAAAAGCTTTAGAAAAAAGCTGTGTGGCTACCACTCCCCTATTCATTTGTTGGTGGCTATTTTTAGGCATTGGCATTAAACTGAAGCCTTCCTAAAGAAGATGCATTAAATTCAGGGAAGAATTACTGGAAAAGATGTCCCAATCTTCCCCAAACCACGTCTGGCCTATATCTAGGTCTTTGGTTGGCATCTCTGTATTGTGATGAGGAGCAGGGGCTGCCTGGCGCATAACCAGAGCAGTGTTGCAGCGCCGGTAAGTGGGGTAATAGGAGGACTTAGACAACAAAAGAGAGGATGAAGGTTAGAAGTGAGTCTGAGAAAGCAAAAGGCGACAGGAGAAGGAACTGGTTAAGCAATTAAAAAGGTTGAGATGCAGTAAATGCTACACACACTTGCTTCCTGCCTGCCTGCTGAAATGCTCTATCAGTGGGGCTATGTCAATTTTGCAAACAATGGCGATTTTGTTCACTTTTTACTGTGGATTCTGATGGATCCAGAGCTCAGAAGAACAGGGTATTTTGACACAGTTCACACATCAAAGATAAGCATTAATGCCTCATTACATCTCCAAAATGAAGCATGACAGCAGCAAAGGCCTGATATGAATAAGCAGCAATGCTGTCAGCAGGAGGTGTTTTTGAGAGTGAGCAGGGCCTTGGGTTTGCATGAATGAATGTATGCAAGAATGAATGGAAGGACATATATGAGCAATGGCTGTGAAGTTTTGGGCCTTAGCAAGGACAGGCAGACAGTGATGCCTGACTGCATAGACACTATCTACTGTTATATATGTTTGCACAGCTTTACAGTTGCAATGACTGCATTTCCCTTTACCCTGATTTCTCCCTGTATCTCTTACGAAAATATGGAGGTGTATCATGATTGTTACTACTACGCGGCTAAAATGGGTAAGGCTGTCTCTTGATTCCTTTAGGTAAGGATCGCTGCTAGCAGATCTGTGGAAGCTAGAAACAATACCCCCATTGGCAGAAGTATACTATATTGATTGGGCAGCAGGAAAAAGATTGTGTTAAGCTTTTAATCAGCAAGTGCTGGCTATTGGAGGTGTCAGTCCTTTTGAAATTCTCCCAAGTAGCAGTAGAGAATGATACAAAAAAAAAAAAAAAAGATACTAGGTTAATTGTTGGAATAGTCCCCCTAAGCAGACAATCACCCATGTTCTTTAGAACTATTTATAATTGAAGACATCATCACTGCACACTACTGTATATTACGCAGAGAGATGCCGACACAGCTCACACAAAGGCCACTTTGGTGATGCAAGCAATTGTTTGACATAGTCTTGCATGAAAGCCTACTTATCCTGCTGAAGTCTGATATGGGATAGACAAAGCTTGGGGGTTCAAAGTGTTCTCTGATCAAAGAAGAATGTATTCTGATGTAGTCTAAAGCAGTACAATTCTGCCCAAGGCATCTGCCTCTACCCACCTGGCACCTAGCCCGTGCTTTAGCCTAGCATGAGCTTCAAGAGGGTAGGGTCCTTCAACAGCAAGCCAAGAAGCACCTAAGAGGTGTATGGCCTTTTCTCTGTCTAAAATGGGACAGATCTGGTTCTGTTACTTTGACTTCAAATGGAAATGTAGGAGCCTATGTTTAAGTTTCTGATTTTCTGCGTGTTGGGTTTGTTTGGTTGGGGTTTTTTTATTAAGTCTGGTGGAAATAAGTTTTCTCACAAGGAGAGACCAGAAGATTTTCCTACAGGATGTTCTTAAAGTCAGGCTAATGCTGCAAGTGTCCAAATACAGAGCAAGCCTGCAGCTCCAAGCACTCACTTCTGAAAGTCAGGATCAGAAACGTGGTGCTGGAAATGCATCGTGTCTGTTGGTTTCAGATGGCAGCTTCCAGTCTGAGTGTGAGCAGGGCGTGCGGACACCATGCATCCCAGCATGCACACACCTGGGGACTGCTTGCCCGAGGCCAGACATGGCTCTGACAGCGATAGAGGCACTACCCTGCATCAGAATACACTCAGTTTGCCCTACAGGGAGGACCCAAAATAGGCAGTCCTCATGGACAGAACAGTTAGGGCCATGGGCTCCAACCAACCCATCCCGAAACCTCTCTGGACTCTGGCAAACCTGCACTGGACTGGATGGCCTCTCTCCTGCTGACTTTAATCTCCATAGTCTCCAGGTCTTTGCAAGTGTTCAGCCACCCCTTCAGGATCTCTGAGAACACAGAAGCAACATCTCTTCTAGTAAATTAAATATGCCTGGCACTGCTCTCTTCCCCAAGGCCAGCTGGCCTGGAACTACCCACTGTGATGCTATTGAACTCCCTCGTCCTACCAAACAGGGTGGTCCCATCTAACTGCCTATTGGGAATGCCTGTCCTAACTCCCAAACTGGCCCTGGGAACTGCTTGGGAGAGTGCCCAGGCCAAAACTAGGTCAGGCACTATTCTGACAATTCAACAGCGTAGGAGATAGAGCCCTGGTAATATTCTTTGACCTTGATTATGCATCTGATGTAGTCAGGGTCAGATCCAGTTGGTTACAGGTGCAATATAATACAGAGTTCTTTGTACAGCTTTTCTTATGGCTAACGTATCCCGACTTAAAATTTGCCTATGCCTATGCGCAGAGATCCTTGGGCAAGGGAATCCAGACCTGGTCCTGTGGTTCATCACCTATAACGTACCAGTTATGTACAAAATCAGAGTTCATCTTGCCTTGATCTGCAAGTACTATTTTACACAGCAGCCCCAGGCTGACCTATGCCATCCAAGGGTGCAGGTACTTCAGAAGTATGCATGAGGAGCCACAGGTTAGAACCACCAGCCTTCTCCTCCACAAACACCCTCTTGTCCTAACCTTACACAGGAATTACACTTTGGAGCACAGGGAAGGTGTGTGGAGGCTGCTTGACAACCTAGCTGTCAGCGCCTCATAGGTACCATCACGTCATTGCTCAAACTGTCTTCAAGGAGAATCTTCTTACCCCCCGGGGCCTAGAAGCCCCATTTCAGCTCATGCCAGGCCTCCAGTCCTGCCCTAAGCTAGGTCAGCTGTGCCGGTGCCAAGGTGGTCCCCTGCTGAGCCTGGCTGGTGACTGGTTTTCCAGGATGGACCACTCTTTGCCTTCCCTGGCAGTCCCCTGCTGAAGCTGCAGCTCTTCCTGCTATATTCAGAGTCTGCTGGGCTGTGTCTGGGGGCGAGGGCACTGCTTCTGCCCAGGTCCCACATCGCCCTGGCCTGGACATGCTCAGGGAGCAGGCTTGAGTCCACGGCCTCCTGACACTCACATTGTGACTCCACTTCTCCACAGTGGATGCAGCTGTTTCACGCTGGCCTATTAGGAAAACATTTAGATCAGCAAAAGAATTCTTCAAGCTTAGCAAATACTTGTCTTCAGATACTTATCTAAGGCCTGTATGCACTGAAGAGCTTCTCCTGAGACAAGTTTCTCTTTCTGTCTGGTCAATGTGCACAGCTAGAGCTCATGTAATGGCTGCATACAAGTAAAAAATCCTTTAGTTCTGGAATGGCACTATTCACGAGAGCAAGTCTTAACAATATTCCCATCACAGCACAATAGAGCAAGAGCTGTTTGAGATTACATGACTACACCTCCCTTTCGTGGCAAGAAGCTTTCCTTCTTAATGTCTGTAGAAGCACTTGTTATTGAAAAGACACCTGATTGCATCTGAATACTACTTCCCTCTAAATATCTGTGAATGAAAAACATCCTGCTGTTCAGTAACTGAGAATCTCATAGAGCAGTGTCCACAAAAGTGCTTTAACTAGGGGAGGGGATCCACCTGCTTGGAGTAAATGACACAGTCCCTTCCTGAGGCGCTAGAACTACATATATCACAACACATCTCCCAAGACTTGCTCAGAAGAATGGCACTGATGTGACAGTACTCTGAGTAGCATTTGAGGTGATGTGGTGGATAAGTGTGCAGATCAGTGCTGTGAAAGGGGTGGTGAGGCCCATGGGGAGAGGTCACTGTGCTGAAGACAAGGTCTTTGGACACGTTAGATGGGTCTGTGGTCAGACGTTCCTCTCTGGCGTCACACACACCATCACTTCAAACCTCTGTGTTGAGAACTTGCAAAAGTTAATTTATTACTGGATCCCAGTTTAGGAAAAAGACAGTAAGTGAATGAAAGGAGTTAGATGTGGGGCATTTAAATTAAAATCTCTATGTATTTATATAACTTTTAAAGAAGGTTTTGTATGGAGGTGATGCACTGAGTACTCCAAAGACGAAAAAGCTGTGCATAGATCAAGTGTCTCATGGCTAAAAACATCTTTCTGATGAGAAACCTAAGTTGACAATTGTGTTAATAGGATTAGGTTCATTAAGGGACTGCTTTCCCTTATAAATCTGGGCCAGACAGCACAGAGCTTTAGATTTTGCACTAGAAAAGGGGGCTCTGCTTAGTTCCGAATTTCATGCTTTCATTTACAATGTCTGCTAGTAATTGATATTGCTAATATTCGAGTTTCTATCCCATACTAGGCTACCTGAAATTACTTTAATTTTTCAAACTAATTAATGCATTATCAGAGGTCTGAAAACATTTTGCTGCCATAATGTTGTATCACAGAGATGATTTTTTTTCAGACATATAGCATGCATGTAATAATTTAATTTTCTTCCTGATATAACAGAATCACAGAATCATAGAATTACTGAGGCTGTTATAACGTAAGTTTTCATAAGGGCTGATGAAAAGAAAGCAGATTGTCAACAAAGAAATGCTACAGAGGTAGACAGAAAGTGCAGAAAGGCAGAAGAGCATATCCTGCAAACTTTCCTCGCCACTGCTGCAACTCAGCAATACTAAGTATGTGCTTAGTATCTCCTTTGGTGGCTTAGAGCTCCTGTCCTGCCTTGGAGGCAAGCCTTCTACTGTTGTTATTGACATTTCCCCCCCCTTACCGAAGAGCACTTAACTGTATACCAAAGCCAAGATGCTGGTGGAGATGGGACAGATCTCCATTGCATGCTCTTGGGTGCTGTGAGGTGGCAGTGTGCTCGTTGGAGGTCAGCCAAGGGTGACTGTGAAGAACTGAACAGCATCTCAAGACTGAGAAAACATTACGGATGGAAGACTTTCAAAATCACAGACATGCAGCCCCACTGACTTTCAGCTGAGAGATGAGCACGTAAGTGCCCTGAAGCCTTCGCAACCAGCCTGTCTTTGGAATGAAACCTGGGACCTTGCAGAGTGTGCTGAGGCCATAAGGAAATGCTGTTCAGTAGTTGGCTCAGCATATGCCTCCGAAAGGAAAACAAAGCCTAATGATATTTTACTACTCAGCTGCTAATTAAAATGCTGATGTTTAGAGATTTAGGCCTACAATCCAATCAACCACTTAAAATCTTACACTTCATTTTTTGCATAACTAATCTTTCTGTAATTAAACACACCCTCAGGACATGTTTTCCTCTTTCCTTTGTCACTATGCTGAGCACCCATGGCCCAGAACAAATGATACGTTGCCACCGATGGATACAGAAGAACGTAGGGGATAATGTGCCGTCGCTCCTTCTACCCCTATGTATGACACCAGTCACGCACTAACATCTATCTGAGTTTCTCCAGGCATATCCCTTGCTCTGGAAGGATGGATATTCTTCCTGGAGGGAATCTGTAGACATGGTGCATCTCTCTAGTCCTTTTAGGGCTAGGCTACAGCTGTGAGTGAATGCCAACAATTCCCTAACACATCTACTGCAGGAACAACCCTCAGCCTCCCAGGCACGGCGCAGAGCCCGCGCTGACACCAGGCCTTTGTGCTGCGCACAGGCAGCACACCCAGCCTGGCTGTTCCACAGGGGACTGCCCCGCTTAGCTGAAAGAGCTCAGCACCCTCGATCCAGCCCAGACAAGCAAAATGCGTTGCAGAGGACCTGCGCAGCTTGCGGGATATACAGAGGTTTGCCGATGCCTGGAACTGTCTGACTACACAGTGCAGACACCAGCTTTTCCATAGAGGGAGCTGCAGCCACTATAGCAACACCACTAGGGAGCAAAAAAAAGAGCAAAGTTCAAGTACAAGTAAGCGCATGACCCCGATAGCCATCTGGGGTAATAATACTTGCATTTAAAGGGGTCATTTGAATGAGAAACTATAGGTGTAGCAATATGCCTTCATTTTTGAAGATGACAAACTATGCCTTCAGATAATTTAAAAAGTCAAATGTCCTTACAGTTTATTGATCTCAAAGGAGCTGTTACACAGAGCTGCATCCACTTCATATTTGCTTACAAAAGCATCGTTCAATACTGACACACTGGGGGGGTCAAGTAGCTTAATTAAGGTTTATCCACTTGTACCTGTCTCAAGACATTTTGCCATATTCTTTTAAGACTTCACTTCTCTTGGAAACTCAGTTAGCAAGGTTTTGTTGCAAAAAACCCGTTTTCAAAGTTAGAGAAAGATACACTTTTCAACCCTGATGATGAATGCGGCCTGCCCAACAGATTAAACGCAGATGGTATCGTTTTATCTAAGTCACAAGGTTAAGTCACTTTAATTTGCCTTTAGGGTTCAAGCAAATGATTGTTTTAAGAGTGGTGCAATATTAGGAACACGGCACTAGAGGGCCTGTAACGGCTCAGGGTTAGAAACTACATCAAACTCACACTGTAGAAAAAAGAGACACGTGATTTACAATTTGTGTTTGTGTTATACAATGATTTTCTGAGCCTAGGTGACTGTTAATTTGTAATTGCTTGATGGTCGTGTCCCTTCCTTCTGGCACTTCTAATGTTTCAGTGAGAAATTCTTTGAAAAATTCAGCAGAGCTGGTTGCAAATGTTTTAGTATTTAGTGGTGTTTGCAACAGAAAATCCACAAACATAGAATTCTATTGCTTGCAGTTTCTAAGACAGGTTTTTAAATTCCTCACTCATATTTGCCTTTGCTCACAAGCCATACCAGGTAACGGTCAGACCAAAAACTGTGTTAGGGGCTGTCACATAGTTTCATGATAAGGGTGGTGGCACTCCAGCTCTAGAGAGTGTGTCCCAGCAGTGACTCATTTAGGGCTTTAGGTTTAGCACTAGATTCACAGAACACCGAGGAAACAGTGCAAAAAAACCCCTTCGCTGGCAAATGGCAGACCTTGTTAAAATGCATCCTCCACAAGGAACCCTTCACATCTGGCTCCTCCTGTCAAGCTGGAGAGGCTGTACTAATTTAGGGCCAGAAGCACCACCAAAATGACATTCTACATGCTGCAGCAGATTTGGCAATTTATAACTTGAAATTACTTAAAATTCTTTGGTAACACCCGTTGGCCCTGCTGTACTGCACACCGTTTAACAACCTCCTCCAAGAACAACGAGCTGAGAAAATTTCCCTGATGCACCCCCATAATAGGGACTGTCGTAGGGAAACCTACCTAGGGAACTTCATAATGGTCCTGAAGTTAAAATGAATGCAAAGAATTCGCTTAATGTTTCTGCTATGGGCTAATCTTCCCTGATCCTTTTGCAGAATCCTTCTCTTGGCTCTTGCTCTCTTAGCTCACTTCAATTCCAGCCCACAGTTCTGGAAGAGGTACCAGCTTTATTCACTAGAGAAGAAGCATCATCTTGCAACCTGAAAACATCTCCAGAATAGTCATGTTTCAAAACGAACTCTTTCTTTTCTTTTTATTTACTTATTTTCAGTAGGCAAGATCTGTGGCTGTTTAGTATAGGTTTAGTGCTGAAGCCTGTACTTCCACAAACAAAGAGTTCTGCAGTTAAATCCCTGAAAATGTGGAAGAAGACCAGAAAATAGAGGAGCAAGTCTTCCCTCTAAACCAGGAACACTTTAAATACAGCAGAGACCTATCCTTTTGGTATACGTGTGTTTTTACATCAGGAAAATACTATCAACCTAAATGCTAATTATGCTTTCTGTCATGATCCAGAAACTACTGCACCTGGTGTGTGCTTGTAATGAACCTCTGGATTTCTCTGTTGTTTGAAGCTTCCGTTGTCTGTATTTTAGTTTTCCTGGGAATATTTGACAGCGTCAGAAGCACTAATGAAACCAGAATGGACAATTTCCTTGTACTTCTTGAAAGAAGACTGTAAAACTGAGCCTTTGGAAGTTTAGCAGAACTGAAATGTGCAGCTTGTAGAGTTTTCAGGAGCTTTATTTGCTTATCACTTCTTTCATTTAACTGTTGCATGTTGTATAGTAACTGCGAGACACTGCCAGACCAGATGCTCAACTTGCCTAGCCACCTGTCTCAGTTCTGACAGGACAGAGAGGGATTACAAGAATCTTTCTGTTAGATTCCTCTCCTGAGCAGAGAAAAAGGAGTCTAAAACAAGCAGTCCTTAGGGAAAACCCGGGCTGTGGCCTCCTCCATTTCTGTACTGAGCTGCAGTGGGGGTCCCAATAATCCAGGCAATGAGCCATTTTCAGAACTCTGCGTTGGTACTCTGTTTCAAAATGGGCCACTGAACTAGATGAGATGCTGAACTACAGGCTTACCTTAGGGAGTCTGTACTTTTCTCTCAGATGAACCCTCAGACAGGCTCGCTCTGCTTTTTTCTGTGCAAATGCTGCATCTCTTTCCATCCTGGAAACCAGAAGAAAAAAAAAAAGTTTCTTCAAGGTACTAATAAACATATGGTCTTTTACACTTGAACCAGTTGCTCAGCTACAAAAGGCTACACAGAGGAGTTGTTCCTAAAGATACAAAACTTGTCCAAAGGCACAAAGAGAGCAGTATCAATAAAGTGATGCTAAGGGGCCAGACTTCCTGTACTCCAAGCTTGTTCTCAGAACATTTCCCTCGAGTGCTGTGAAGAATGAAGGATAAGGCAATGTTACTTGTCTGGAGTTTGTACCTGTACTAGCTGTTCCTCCTCACTAGAACAATGAACAACTCTGATAAGCAGAACATAAAAGTTATGCTTTTTCCTTGCGCATTCACTTATAGAGACACAACTGTCTGCCAACGCTCCTGCTCTACAAACATGAGATTTTCATAGCGTAACACAGGCACACTGGCAGAATGGTCATTCTGGGTCAGGCCAAAATTTTACTTCATCTGGAGTCCTATCTCCAATGGCAGACAGCATCAGACACTTAAGGAATTTAAGAACAGGATAAGCATACTGCATCAAAATCACCCAGCTTACAAAAATCAGTGGTATAGGGTACCGGAGCTGGAAATTGGCCTCATAGCTTTGTCTTTAACAGCCCTGGCTAACCTTTGTCACCTATGAATTTTCATGGTCTTTTCTGCATCCATTTATTGCTTCAGAATATTCTACGGCATCAAATTCCCCAACTTCCCTGTGTGGAAACATTATTTTTTTAATCTGTGATTTTATAAAAAGCTTTCATTAGATTTAAGAACTGTTCAGCGCAATTTTTTGTTAGATTACTTATGTATTTAATTGCAAAATGTGTTGCTTTGAAGGTTTTTGGTAGTTGTTGATAACCTTCACCTTCCCCTCTCTCCCTTATTTTTTTTTCTCCAGAAGCATTGGCATGGAAATGCTACGATAAAATTGATTTTATTCCAGTACAGATATTTTGTTACATAAAATCTACTTGCAGGATGAAGTGGTGTTTTTCCTCTGCTTCCACAAATGAGTTTTTGGGTGGGTTTCTCTCTCTCTAAAAAAAAGTTCTGCATTAACTGAAAGCCATCTAAAACTTCTTTCAGCCAGTCATTGATGGTAAGATTGGAAAGAGGTTTTTTGGGGGGGGCCTTCTGGCACATTTTCAACCTTCCTCTTCTGTTGCCCTCTCCTACTCCAGAGGAGCCGTTAACAGCCATAGGTGGTATTGGGATACGTTCCCACAGGGCAGAGCACACAGCATTACTATACATCCTTTGAAATGTCCTATGAGGCTGAGAAACAGGAGGGGGATTTTCTGCTCAGGTAGGTTTGAGCTTTTCACTTGTCCTGGCAAAACTCACTCGGCCAATCTCCCACCATTGCCTGGGCCCTACTGTCTGGCCTGATCTTACACCCTTTTCTTCTGGAGGACCCGATTATTCCCCAGAACATGAAGCTTTGTTGGAACAGGAAACAGGCATTAAGAGCAGTTGTGGGACAGTCAAGAGCCTGTGATGTACAGCACAAACCGGTGAGCCCCTCGTGTTTAAAACTTCTGTGATGCTGGAAGCAATTTGTGTGTCACTGTGCTCAGGACTGTCAGCACCAGCCATCTGTTTGTTCCTGTGTATTTTATGTGCTTAATCACACAAAAAAATACCTCAGTGTAAAACCCGAGAAGAACCCACAGCCAGAATGGCCACACATCAAAGGCCAGTCTCTAAGTATGACCCCAGCAAGGCACCACTTCTCTGGTTTCCACTTGTACCGCTGAAAAGTGGGTAAAATCCAGAAAGCCCTGCAACAGATGCTCTGCCTGTGACACAGATTTCTGACACACATTTACATAACCACACCAGCGTGCACTGGCCTGAGCTAATTTTTTTTTTTCTTTTTGAAAGTGCTTCAGATGTTCCTGTTATAGTTCCAAACTGTACTTTCAGAAGTTCTCCTGCACAGATTCCTCAATACCTGTAATGGACACATGCCACACTTGAAAATATTGAGATTTTTTTTTTTCCCAAGCATTTTCCCTATCCCAGGAATGCCATTTTGCTCCTCAGTCACAATAAAGCATTCTCCTGCCTGCAGGCAGTTATTTCTCTTTTAAGTATCCTTTGACAAAATGCATAGCAAAACATTCTGTATTTTCTTCCAAACCAAATGACAGCCATTCAAGGTTTTATGATAGAAATGTCTGCTACTAAATACAGACCTGGATACCTCAAATTCCATCAGTCCTTAACCTTTCACCTGTAATCATCTTACATGAAGGATTTACACAACCATTATGTAATTGACCATTAGAAGAACAGATGCATTTGAGATTTAAAAGTCAGTTGTTTTATTTATAATTGTGCATGATTTGAACTCCTGTATGTTAATTGCTTTATTTTACTTCTGTTTTGATATTTAAACACAGCAAAGTGGTAAAGATTATAAATTAGATAAAAAATAAAATCAACGTTTAATCAGTTGAAAAGTTCTGCTTTATTTAGTAGATTTTTAGAAAAAAAAACATGACTGAAAATGCAACTACAAAAAATAACCCATCTTAATTTTTTTCTCTAGGTAAATATCACCCATTTAACACAGCCCTCATTACTTTTTCATGTCTGCCATAATAAATGTGGACAAAAAAACCCAAAAGATTATGTATTGAAAGTGTACCCCACATGTCCCGGGAGAACAAATCATACAGAGTTTAGAATTACTTCCTGCACTACAAACAGCTTTGAACCTACGGAAAAATTTGACATCCACTATGAATGAATACAGCACTTCAAGTTGTGAAGATAGCAGGAAAGTGTAGGAGAGAGTTGCAGGATGAGGCAGGGGGAAAGGGGGAACATACTACTTCATAGTTTCCAGTTGGCGAGCTTTTATTTCGGAAAGTCTCTTTAACAAAGATTTGTTTTTTAAAAAAAAGGGAAGAGATCTGAATGTTTGGCTTTTTCTTGGGTTATTTTTAACTGCACAAAGTTACCAAGCATTAGCCCCATACTGGTAATAAGGGAACAGGTACTCACTTCTCCTCAACCATTTGCTTTTGATATTCCTCATACTCCTCTCTGGTCATTCCTGCAGCTGCTGCTGGATCAGAAGGAGTGCTTTCTTCTTTGCTTTCTTCCCCTCCACCTCCAAGTCCCAAATTCTTTACCTGGTTGCTCAACATACTTTTCATTAGAAAGGCCATCTTCTCAAAAAAAAAAAAAAGGAGCTATAAGCAAACAGCTACAAGAAAGCCAAACCAAACCAAAAATGTTTTCAAACCCCACAATTGTAAGCAAGAGAGTTTCTACAGCCACATCAGCTCTTCAAGGGCACAATGCTAGTGAAACGTGAATGCCAAAACCAGTTTGTCAGCCATAATCTGGATTAGAGTGAACTCAATATCTAGAGGCAGATGGTTCAGATTACTCAAAAAAATCATTAGATGAAGCTACCTACTTTTTATATTAATACCTTAAGCTAATTGATTTTCGTGTGTGTGTGTGTATACAACTAGTGTGCAATAGCATTTTGACTTTTTCAGTCTTGAAACTCTCATAGGTATGCAAACATTGCCTGGAACACAATGGATCAAATTAAAAACCTGCTTGACTAAGTGACCATAGTAAAATTGTAGAACTTGGGACTACTGAGCAGAAAACCCTTTTGGATTTACGCAGTCAAATGAGATTTAAAAATTGTAAATCTTCATTAAACCAAATAAACCCCCCCACCAAACCAGTCCTTTTTATTCACTGGACAGAAAGTACCTAGAATGATTTGTCTTCAACCACTTTTTATACTGTCACTTTGTCTCACAGATGAATGAAGCATTACTGCTATTATTTACTTCCTTGAAAAAAACAAGAGTCATCACACACACACACAAAAAATAAAAAAAGCTAATCACATCTTCGTACTTTTCATTCCTTAGGGTTTATTTCAATTCTTCCGCAGGCTGTCTCCATCTAGATCACCACTTTGGTGCTGCATCGAATCCCTTGTGGTTTTAATCTTAACTGTCAGTAAAGGAGAAATTAATCTGACCGATTCTGTGTGCTGTAACACAGCCTTAATATCTTTTGTTTCTGGATTGCTTGTGTAGGTCTTCAGCTTTCAAACTTTATTCCCATTACTAGCCTCACCCGGTCTATTCAGGTGAAGATTTGTAGGATCTGCAGCCTGAATCATAGACTATTTTGGGAAAGAAAATAATCTGCTAGGTCTCAAAAGTTCATGATTTTGGGTTTTAAGCATTTATCTATCTATGACTGGCTGCACATGCCTTAATGAAATATTCTATAATTTTGATTATCCAAATGGCTCTCGCAGCACTCATGATTTCACTGAGTGAAGGGAGGATTCTAGTTTGCCTAATGCCTTAATCTGTATTAGAGCCTTTCTAATTAAAGCAGACCTGTTACTATTAAAAAAACCCAAAAAACCCAGGCAGGATGTCCTGTAATCCTGGATTATTAGTGATTAAACAAGAAACTTTAAATTTCTTTTTGAAATCAAGTAACACTCAAAAGCATCTCCAATCCCACAACAGTATTCGGTCTTGCAACAGGCAGAACACAAATAGCAAAATCTAAAAGCCTCACAGGAAGGCCTGCACAAAAATGCTATAGGCAGGCAAGTATCCCAAATCCCAGCCTTTTCTAGAGAGTACATTCCCAAAATACAGTCACTGCAGACAACACCAACATGTAATTCAGAAATATCTAAGTGTTCTCTCCCCCCCAACACTTCATCCCTCTAGAAGATCATGTCACCTTTTATGTAAATTGAAATAAAAGATCACTTGCCCAGGAAGAGAGAAATAAATATTCCCAGGGCTTTCTCAGCTTGAATAGATTCAGTTAAAGATTCTTCTACCTATTAGAGAAATTGCTCCTGGCTGGAGGAACATGATGGTTAATGACAGACTTCTTACTCTTCCTGTGGGAGGTTATCACAGATGAACACAAGTATGACTGGATAGAGCGGCAAAAAACCAAAAAACCAAACAACAAAGCAGCAACAAAACCCCAAACAAAACCACACCCAAAACAAAAAGACTCCACCCAACTCGTAACCGAGGAGACACATATTGACTTGTTTTGGGTAGGCATGTTGCATGCCAACAACCAGGAGAGGAGCAGAGCCCACCGGTGACAGCAGTTTGGGGGGTAATCTGAAGAATCAATTTCAGAGATACAGGCATTCTTCAGCTCTGAAAAATGAGGTATGCCACATACTCAACGCGGCCAGCAAGCAATTCCATTTACTGTTAAGAGACTTACAAGCTAACACATGACTTTACATTTGACCCCAAGTGTCTGATACTCAAGACAAGCCTGATACTCTTACCACAGGCTTTTGAGGGAATCTCTCACGGTTAGGTTAGAGTCCCTCTTGCATTATACTGCAATACAGCGGATATAATCCCCTCACACAGAATCAACACAGGCTGGATTCAGCAGATCTTCCTAACCAATGGCAGACAACTCTCTTTTCAGTACAGGTGGAGCCTCAGCCTCCGAATGCCCCTAACTCTCTAGGATCAGGTAGGACCAAACTCAGATCGCAAAACATTCAAACTCAATCTCAACAACAGAGGGTAAAGAATGCTTCACATGCCCTTGCTTCGATTTCATGGACATGTACTGAATTAAAAGCAAAAAAGCTTACTAAAAATATGCATCTTTATTCAAATAAGGTTATCTCTGAACTCCAAGTGTCAATTTACATTAGTCAGAAACAAGCATATGAAAATGTCAGCTGTTTGAATTTAGAAAAACCCAAAAAACAGTAGACAGTCTTCGGTGTTACAGTCATTGATGCATTGCTAAATGTCAAATTTTCTTCAAATAGGAAGCTAGGTAATTTACAAACCATTTGTGAATTTTACTTTTGAAAGATTTGGGTGTGACAATTGATTTAATACACCCTGACCAGTACAAGGAGATTTTCTTGTCACTGCCAAATATTTGCTACTTACCATCCACACTTCAAATACAATTATTAGACTTGTTTCCCTCTACATTGTCAAACTGGATTCCAAGGTGTCGTCTCTTCCTAGTCCTGTTATCTTACTTGATAAGAAACACACTATCATTGTTGAAAGAAACTTCTAGTAGCCAGCCACAACAGGAGGCTACATTGACTGACAAATACTGTTAAAGTCCAAATTTGTTGCTACCTCTTCAAGAACAGACAGGACAAGTTGAGCTGGGCAACTGGGAGCTTTCCTTTGATCCAGTGAGTGACGGAGCAATTATAGAAGTTCCAAGGAGAGAGGACTGTGAAATGAAGCATGAAGGAAAGTTACCACTCTTTGGATGTTACGCTTTAGACCTTCTGCTCCCCAATACAAAAGTTTCCTAGTTGCAGATGGAAGATATGTCAGATCTATCAGCAGCATGAACACACAAGCCCAGCTTCACACTGAAGATACAACTGTAGGTTCAAATCTTTCCCTAAACACCACCCCCAGCCTTCTCTTCTTTCTAAGAAAAGACACAAAAGTATGGGCTGCTCTAGCTTTAAAACAAAGTTATGGTTGGATAAATTCACAGTAAAAAGAAAAACAAAACAAAACCCCACAACAAAAAAACCCAGGCTTCCAACTGATACATTAGAGCTGTTCCTTATTATGACAGACATATGCATCTATTTATCAAAATACAATTGCTAGCCTTTCTGTACGAAGGGTCTTGCAAAGCCTGCTGTGTGAGGGAGTTCTGTGTAGCTGTTGCACCGATGCAGGAAGGCTTGCAATTGAAAGGAACAACACTGTACATTTTCTGAACAACGTAAGAAAACACAGTAATTTAGTTAGAAGAGTCAGGGTTGTAACAGCTTAGACCCAAGGCACCTGTAAGTATTTGCTGGTGTTGAAAGAACCAAATGGATAAATTCCTATGTTTTATTCCCACTTATCTGAAAAGTTTTCTTCATTGTTTTACCATATTTATCCAGCAAAATTAGCTTGTGGCAGTAGTTTCTCCCATCAGGACAGAAAAATCTTCTCAAATTTAGAATTTAATCTATACAGCTATACCACAGTATACTACATACTGTAGCTATGTAAATAGATGTGTAGGTAGTCTTGTTTTATGGGTATAGTACAGACATCCAGTTCTTGGACACTGTATTTTAGGTAACAAAATACATTGCATAGATTTATCACTTCTCCAAACTGACAGGCACAATACTGAAGGTGTTCTTCATTGCAGCAAACTTGGCAGCATGTGCTACACTCCAAGGGAGTAGACTGTAGAAATGCAGTAGTAGTACGCTAGATTCCAGATTTTTTGTAGATTCAAACAGATTAATAATTAAAAGTGAAATATCACGATGCATTGGTGTATTTTACAAATTAAAGGCAAAACAAAACAGAACACCTCATTCTAACTCTACACACAAACAATTCAAGGACAAAGTTACCACAGATACGTAAACAAGGAAAACTGAATTCATTTCGCATTCCTAATTTGGGCTATCTGCTTTGTTTCTTTCCTTAAGCAAATGTTCACCTGATAAGCAATATCAAAAATACATGTTCACTCTTATGCTTTTGATATTAAAGCAGGAATTGACACGCAACACTGGTTCTACAATAGCTGCTGGATCAACAAACACGTCTGAATCAACAGCTTGTGAAGAGATGGGTTAACACTCAATACCTGCAGTTTAGAATTCTTGCCATGTCAAGATTTAAATCAAAACATCTATACTTGACATATGAAAGACACATGACAGCTTTATAAAAGTAAAGACATATTGATACATGAAACACATCCCTAATAAAATCAGATTTGAAGAGGTATAAAGCAATGATATCCTTGCTGAAGAATCTCCAAACAAGATTACAGACAGACTTGAAACTACAAAAAGAAATCAGTCCCACACTATATTTGAAGAAACTACTTGATCATCTTTTCCTCACTGCCTAAAACCAACAGAAGGAGGTAAGACTATTTGCTTGCTCTGTATAGTTTGTTTTCTACACCAGGTGTCAATAGTCACTGTTAGAGGGCTGTCTTTCTGTCTACATATTAAAGTGTTGAAATCTATATTTCATGAAGAGTTAGAATTAACTAAATAATTCTTAAACTGTTAAATCCAAGTGATAAAGAAATCAAATGTTTATAAAAAGTTTTTACCTCCCCTCGCCCCCCAGATATAGAAGAACAGTTATGAGGGGTTTGGTTTTTTTGTTGGCTTTTGTTTGTTTGGGGTTTTCTTGTTTGTTGTTTTTGTTTTCTTTCTTTCTTTCTTTCTTTCTTTTTTTTTTTTAAACTGCTATGCCAGGACATTTAGCAGCAAGCCTTCTGCAAAAATCATCCACCTGCAATTCTCATTATGACCAACCAAACCCTCCTCTGAAATCTTAACAAAAGAAGAGGAATATGGCATTTGCCTTCCAGCATTTATGAGAAAGCTAGCTGAAAACATAGACCTAGATAGGCTCTGCTGTTCCCCAGTCTGTTTTAACTTTATCATTAACAGTTTAAATGAGAATTCAGTTTAACAAAATTAAATAATTTACAATATTGAAGTATACCAAACACTAAAATTTCCATCATTTACAGAAGTATATAATTTTCTGTGCATACATACTGCTGTCATGTACACACAAAAGGAACAGGTCATCAAAAGAATTTTTTGGCCGCTGCTTCTTGTTGACTCCTGAAAGAAAAAGCAGAAGAGAACTTATTAAGTATTTATAATATAAAACTAGCTAACTGGCTTCAGTAAGTATTTCATTTATTTGGGGATTAAAAGATTCCATTCCTTGTCAACAGCGACTTAAGGAAACCAAACAGAAGTCATATCACAAAAACAGGATATAATTTTTTTCTATTTTCAAATACATTAATAGCATCGCTGTAGTTCCAATTTTGCATCAGACACAGAAGGAAACAGAATTCTGGACAGAAGCCAGAAACTGTGAAAGAACGTATGAACCAATTTTTAAAATATTTCAACTAAAATTTTCTAAAGCTTCTCAGTACCTGACTGGCCTAAAAGATCATCATAGAAAAGGAAATACAGGCAACTAAGCAGTGAAAGAATTTACTTGAAATGGGATTTCCTTTTCCCTCTGGCACAAAACATTTATTTCCTTAGCGGAGACGGATCCTCCAGATCAACTGTGTGCAGATGCTAGAATTACAAGGCCAGCAGAAATAGCTTGAGGAGGCCAGCTCTTCATTTGTCTTGGAAGCCATCTTCCCAGCTGACAGTGTAATGTGACATACGTAAGAAATGCACTGGTCTCCACATTGCAGAGAAGCAGGCACCACAACAAAAAATTAGTGTTATCAGCTGCCCTGGTCTTCTCCTAATGCTAGTTATCCTTCCATTAAAGATAACAAACAGGATTTTCTCTTTAAAGGACAATGCAGCTCTTTTGGTCTCTACTCATTATCCCAATAAGTGTGAGAAGCAGGAGGGAAAAAACTACCAAGCAAGGCAGTCCTCACTCTCAACATGTTTTCCTTTCCACCAGTGCAAATTTAATCTGACCATGATGACATTACAAAGAGGAGGAAAGAGAACAGAAAAAACATCCCAATTAGTTGAGAGAGAGGAAAAAAGTCCACACACTATCAGTATCGTGTAGAACTTACGTAGAAGAGGAATGAAGGGATACGTATCGGTAAAAAGAGTTCACTCGAGAATTTTAGGATGAGATAAGTAGCTTGTAGGTACACACAGCAAAAATAATAATAATAAAAAATAAAATCAGATTTTATTAAGATACCAACAAACGCCACTAACTCCAGCATAGGACCATGAAGATAGTGGTGAAAAGATGAAGCATGTGCCTCAAGAGAAGAGAGGGAAAGAATTCGGCTTGTTCAGACAAAAGAAGGATTCAAGAAGCCTAACAGCAGCTTTCTAATACCCACAAGATGTTATTGAGGAGACAGGGACAGTCTCTGTAAAGAGATGTGCATTATAAGAAATAGACACAACAGTCAAATTGAAACAGGCCAGGTTCCCACTAGTTCTCATTAGGTTCCCAGGGCAGTGGGGGAAGAATAAACAAGCTTCATGACGATAATTAAACATTTCCAGTGGGGTCTGTAACAATAGTAAATTTTCCATTCTTGGAGGTTTTTAAGACACGACCAGTCTAAACACTAAGCAACCTGGTCTGAATTCAGTGTCGAGCCTGCTTTGAGCAGAAGGTTGAACTAGAGACCTCCCAAGGTCTCTTCCAATCTGAATGATTGCTTGTTTTAAAGAAGATTAACGTAATCATACCATTGCAATTGCATTTCCAGTCAGAAGTTCTAAAATCATTTGACCTGTTGTCTTTGAACAAAACCATACTTACCTATACATGATATAACCAATGAATAACACTGTTTGCACTGCTACAAATATGAAGAAGTGCACTGTAGATAAGCATGCTGGAAAAGGCGGCAAGTCTGGACATTTCGATTTCTCACTGGATGGCTAGAACACAAGAAAAACAATATTTGAGAAAAGAGCAAACAAGACATACCGTCAAAAGACATGTAAAACACAAAACAAGGTCTTTGCAACGTGATCTAAAGATCAGAACACCGGCAGAAAGCATAGACAGAAATGACACCACACTGAAAAATCATTATCTTACTCCCCATCTCACTTTCCCCTTCCACCTTTACGTTCCTCAGATAATCCGGCTGAGGGTTAAAAAGGAAAGAATAAATCATTGGTAAATTAACCCTGAAATCAAGAAACTTCAATGAGACCATAAGATAATTCAGCTTAATTGCTACCTAGGCTAGACTAAGGTGCTCATGAACGTGAATGAAGTCATCTTTCACACTCAAGAGACCTTAAGCAGAGCCTGCCCAAGTTTCCCCTGATTAAAGCTCTCCCTTCTGTGCAGAAGCAATAGAGAATGTCCTCTGTATAAAGCTGTTAAGTAGGGGGGCAAGCACAAAAAAAAGCACCCAGAAAACCTAATTGCTTGACCTTGTTTCCACAGGAAATTAGACTAAAAATCATGCTCTTTGTGCAAAACTTCTCATCAAGACACAGATCATGCAGTTAGGTCAAGGCAGTGCAGTTTTAGTGAAGCAGCTTAATGAAGGATTAATTGCTCCGTAAATTGCATGCTGGCTCATCCTAGCTTTTCACTAACAGCCAAATAAAGGAGTATTACAGCCATGCTTTACGCTACCAGCACATAAATTACCATATTCCGTTGTACTAAATGCTCAATGTCCCTCTTTACTACATGAAGGTGTTCTTTGATGTCATTGAAGTGCTGTGTTGTTTCATAGGCTCCTGCAGAAGAGCCAGGATGTTGAGCTCCACTGATCAACCTCAGAGCATCAGCCATGGAATTTCTGAAACAAGCAAACAACAAAATATCCTTCAGCACAGAACAGCTTTGCTAGAAACAGTAGTTATTTTGGTCACCTTTTAGTCCATTAAAATTAGCCTGAAATACATACACACCCCCAAAAGCAGAAAACATGTTTTCTAGCTTTCAAAAATACCTATCCCAAAATAATTCCTTAATCAAATTATGATTTAAAGAAATATTTAACTCCACAGTCAGTTTTGATTTGTACAGTACACCACCTCCCACAGTCATGCCAAAACCAAGATCTGGCAAATAAATATTCTATTGCTAAGACATCTGCTTTGCCTGACTGATGAAGTCTAAACCAAGTGTTTTATCTGAGGCTCTTGCCAAGGCTTTAGGATAAGCAGAATTTAATGCAATGTTTGAAGAAAACCAAAATCTGTTTGAAAAAAGAAAAAAAAAAAAGAAGCGAAAAGCAGTCATGTAAGAAATAAAAATAAAGAAGGGGCTTTAGGGATAAGAAAAGATTTAGATACATCCTTGTTTCATGATTATCACTTATTGGAGAAACTCATTTCCCATATGCATTGTCATAATACTTAATATTGTCTTCATGTGAATTCATTTTGCTTCTACAACAAATCAAGTTAAATCCGTAAAAAGTTGAGGTTCCATAACTAATTTTGTTTGAGGTAAACTAGTCAATAAGAGAAAAAACCCTTCATCTCCAATCAATATGTTTATATAATTTTCCCCTACTGCGATGTTTCTTTTCAGTTGCAAAGAGGATTATGCTACAGCTAAAATATTTATCATGTGAATGTTAATCTTTTCATTATTAACAGAATAAACAATCAAAATGTATGTCTTTGGATTTCTTTTTAATTTATTTAAAACTTGACATTTTGTTCAGATGAGACCTTACTTCAATGCCTTCAAGGTGCAGTCCTAACGCTTTCTACAGAAAAGAGAAAACTACTAAGGTACACACCTATTCAAAGGCACTACGACAACTCTCCACAAGTAAAAATACTAAGCACAGATCTGCTACATTAGTGTTACTGCTGCTTTCACTCCTTTCTGAGAATGGACTGTGTAACTGCTTGAAGCAGCTACACACTAAGAGGCATTTAGTAATTATGGCCGCTACTAAATGCTAGATTAGCAATATGCTTGTCTTCTAACCAAAGACTACCACTTTCTAATTAAAAAAAAAAAAAATCACTTAATCACACAGATGAATTTAACACACTAGACTACCAGTATTCTGCACAATTCCTACATAACCCCAAATAACTCTTTTCACTTCCAGGAACAAAAAGATCCAAGAATTCACCCTTCCCTGTCATCTTTGTAAAAGCTCAATCCCACTTCGGGGACTTATTAGATCAATCACTTTCCACAGTTACATTTCCAGGTATTCCGGATAAAGTGCTGCACTCCAGGCCAGATGGAGTTAGCCATGGATTTTTGCAAAACTCTCAGCGTCTCCCTCGGTTCTAATGTTCCAAAGTCATCAAAAGGAGTTACCGAAACCCAGCTGTTTGCTTCTGTAAGCCACTGCAAGCAAAACTAATCAAAAGCAGCTCTCACCTTTTCCTCACTGGTTTGGAACTTAGACATACAAAATGAATGCAAAAAAACCCCTAATCTGACTCAACTTAAGTTAGCACATATGCTACCCAGAAGTTACAGTTTTTGTATCATCATTGTACAGATTATTTGAAGATGGATTCATATCTACCTGTACTTTGAATTAGTGTTATAATCACCTATTTTAGAAGTAAATTTCTCACTGGAAGATTTTTTTTTTTCTTAACCCATGCAACCACCATTCTGACCACTGCTTAAGAAATGCCGATAGTATTTCTGTCTATCCACAGCCATCACATTGTTTACCTTGCCCCACTATTTTCAGCACTAGAACACAAACGTGACACTTACTTCGTTCCTCTCCCCTGTAATACCACCATTCCTATGTATTTAACAGAAACCTGCACACCCACCTTCCCCCAGATCAATGCCCTCTCTGTTAAAAGCAAAATAATTTCCCTCTATAGAAGTTGTCTTTATAAAATTTAATTTACATTTACTTTTGCATGAACAATACCATGCTGATAGTTTCTACTGTATGAACATGCAAGATTCTTCTGTAATCAGATGATTAAGAAGGCCACAAATCTTGACAAGAAAATTACTTAGACACTAAGTCCTTCTCCTCCGGGATGACCAGCAATGCAACAGCGGGCTGTTCATTTCTCTCTATAAATACAACATTTCTTTAATCTAAGAAAAATATTAAGATGATGTTACGCAAACCCATACCTAATAAGTAGTCACTGAAAGGGCAGACCGCCAATGTTAACAAGAAAATCTAATTTGCTACAAGATATAAAGATTTGTCAAGAATATTAACATAAAAGCTTTCATGGAAGAGCAAGTGCAAAAATGGAAGTACTCTAATCTTCATTCTACAAAAACACTGACCTACTTAAATAAATCACAAGAGCTGCCCTTCAGCTAATACAGGAAAAAACCCACGACCGTAGGAAATGTTTTTCTCTTTTTTTAAGCCCAATGTAAGGAATGTTTTAACTACTATAAATGAGGAATTAAACCCACTTAAAGACATTGCTGCTAAAGACAGCACATCCTAGAAGCAGTACACAGAGACACCCCTATCAAACAGGAATTTTCTCAAATCTATTTTCAGCGTATAGCACCTTCAAGATTTTTTACTTCATTTGGTAATGCAAACTGCATCTTAAAAAAAGAAAAATTATGAATCACTTTGTAAATTGCAAGTGTCCCTGCAGATAGGAAGTTCACTGGCACAAAGTTCTCTGACAAAAGAGCAAACCAATCAACCAAAAAACACACCCCATTTTTCTCTAACCTACAAGAAGAGGGGACAAGATTACTAAAAGGGTCTACACTATACATTGGCACATTACACTGCCCCCCCCGCCCCATTTCTGTCTTTACTACATAAAGTAAGTGACAGCAGTTTAAAATTAGAGCGCTCCCCCAACCCCTGACCTCACTTTGGTGCTGCATGATAATATGCCTTAGCATATTACCACTGTATACACTGGAATTGTATACACTGGAATTCTGGGAGACTTGACATAAAACTGTAAATAATTTGCGATATACAAATCAGTAACACTAGGGCCACTACAGAGCAATAATCAATATATGAGCTTTAGGAAGTCAAAGCAAAATTAGGGAAAAAAAAAAGACAAAATATATGTCTATATTGAAGAAAGAAGCAGACTACCTAGAAAAAGTAATTAGAACAATAATCAATAAATCTCAACAACTCTTATTACATGCACAGACATTTTCATTTGTACAGAACTAACTCACGTGCTTTTATGGGCTGTTTACACTAAACAAAACCTCATGCATATCTCGTGTGATACTATCTAAATATATTACAGATATTATTAATAATATTATATAATAAAGAACTCTTATTACATCAGGAGGAGACCGAGTATATCGACAAGATACTCCAGTACACCTTTACTTCTTATTTTTAGGTTCACTAGGTATAAATCCAAGGCATTTACGTGCATGTTGTTATCAGTACTCCAAAATCAGAAAAACAAATTTCCATGAGGTAGTAGGCTATCACATTAGCAGAAGTCGATTGTTTTTAGAGGGACTGGACTTACCTGTTGAAGTGCAATCTCATGGTAAAAAAAAAAAAAAAAAAAAAAAAAAAAAAAAAGAAAAAAAGGAGGGGTAGCAGCCCCAGGGGCGTGAAGATCTTGATTTATTAAAATAGAAGAAATGAAGAGCAGTAAC
>JAAGNO010006166.1:0-10081 GCA_033439905.1 Ceryle rudis | reverse complement strand
GGCCCAGAAGAAGCGCAGAAGGCTTGGTTTATTAGGGGTACCGGACTTCCGTTTTCAAATCCAATCCAATGGCAAAAAAAAAAAAAAAAAAAAAAAAAAAAAAAAGAGGCAAATTAGGGGGCTTAGCCACCCTAGGGTCATGAACTTACTGTATTATAGAAATTGAATGTATGCAGAGTAATCACTACAGGAACTGACACAGAGAGGTTTCAAGTTTGTCAATATTCTCCTACTGAAGTAATAATATAAAAATCAAAATAATATTTAGAAAGCATGTACCTTATCTCATTTACTTGTCTAATGACCTCCTCTTGAGTTTTCACGACTGTCTCAATCTCTTGCTGGGAAACCTGGCAGGGAGGGGAGCTGGGGTGAGGAAAAGATCAACATATCTTGGAAAAAGCATATCTGCAATCATGCTGCTGAAATTAGGCTGACTTAACAATCACAGTGTTTTGGTGCTTGGGGTTTTTGATTATTTATTTACCTGTCCTTGTTGACCTGGAAAACCAGCTCCTCTTTTAGCAATCTCATCAGTGACTGCAGAGACGTATTTCCTCTGCTCATCCAGAATCATGTCCAATTGCCTATTAAGCTGCTTGATTTCAAGATGAATTCGATTCTGCCCCTCAAAGATTTGCCTCAGTTCACGATCACTTACAGTTTCAAAAATATCATCCGCTGATAAGAAAAAAGCACAGGTAGTTCTTTTACATATATATGTATATATACATACATATATATATATATGTGTGTATGCGCATTCCTCATAAGTTGCATTCTGTCATTTTTCTTCAACCCTTAAAGTTTCCACATGGATCTACTTGGTCCCCATAATGGGATAGAATTGGTGTTTATTTATCTCCATTTCCAGGGCAAATGATATGCAAATGGAACCAGAACTGAACAGAGATCTCCACAAACTCAAACCCAGACTCCAATTTAGATTCCCTATTTCAATACTCGGGTAATATGCTACATAAAACGGAAGCAGGATGGTGTTTTTGTCAGGAGAAGTATCAAAGCAAGTGTCAAAGCAAGTGTCAGTTCATAGCATCTTTATATCAATACTTGCTGAAAGATGCAGATGTGTTGTATCAATAGTGTAAAGGGCAATTCCGCCTTAGCCAGTCAAACTTAAATTTCTGATAAAGAGCTTAACGTGTAAAAATAAAGGCCATGGTTTTTAAGAACGTTAGGCTGGAAATCCGGTTATTAGCCAACTCGAATGCCAACACGGAATGCCAGCTAATGCTGTGCTGCGTAAGCTGACAGAACTCAATACCTGTCCAATAGTGGACAAGTATTAAAAAGCTTTACCAAGTAAGTACATATTCCAGCATATCCTCTAGCCCATCTTTAATAACCATCCATAAAACAAGATGGGGAAAAGTTTGTTACAAATGTGCAGAAATGGACCAAAAAGCTGATCCTTCAAATACATTTTCAAATAACCAAGAAGGCCATGCTTCCTTAACCACAACTTTACAGAGGGATGTGTGACCTTCTCTCCCTTCTAGGGTTCCATACAGATCCGCATCTTTCACACGTTTCCGTTTGTTTTGCTCTCAGTCCAGGCATGACAAAAGGAACTAGGTATTTCAGAAAACACTTTCCAAACAAAAGACCAAACATTCTTAAATGAAGTAAATAACGTCAGTAGGAGCTTCGTAAGATCAGTCAGAGTATCAGGCTATAGTTCTGAATATCCCAGAAAGCAAATGCTTTCCTTAACAACTGAAAAATCACTCAAATCACTTGCCTGGCTGCCCTTGTACATCAGGATGTTCCTTTTGAAATTCTTCTTTCTTTTTATCCAATTCTTGCTGAAAGTGTTCAAACTCTTCTTGATACTTCTCTTTATCTTTTTGAGGAATTTCTGCATCTGGTGTTGGCTTTAAAACATTATCAAAGAAGAGGGAAAGGGTGGGGGGGTGGGGGGAGATTTTTTCATGTTCTCCACCACTCCTGTGTAACTTGTTCTCCAGCAAGGCAGTTCAGATTTCAGATTTGAAGATTTAACACAATTAGTTAATATATTATTTGCCCAAGTGAGAAACCAGACATTCCTATGTAGACCCACAGCTTTTTCCTGACACATGCATACTTTTTGCGATTGAGCAGTAGAGGACTGTTCTAGAGGTATGGGAAGTTGAAAGCAAGAACAAATTATTTGTCCACTTTCAAACACAATGTTTTTTTAGTTTGTTTTCTCTGCATGTTTTAACATAAGGGTTTACCTGGTGTAGTGGCAGGAGGGATGGAACTAGAGAATCCTTAACGACCCTTCCAACAAACCATTCCACGATTCTGTGATTTTTGTTGATTCAGTGTTGCTTTAAGAATTCTGTTTTTTAAAATGTTATTTAAAATACACCACAGTATTAGCCTTGCTTTTCTAAAAAAAAAAAGATGACAGCACAGCTACGTGCTAAAATCCTGAAATGGGAACGCCAGGTATGAATTCAGAGGGCATGCTATAATATGGTGCTACATATAAAACATATACAATAACATGTTTTACTAATTATGCGTAAAGATGCTTACTAGTGCCTTCCCAGGCTCGGTCAACTGGAAGGTCAGAAAAGACAGGACATCATGATCATCTGTATTCGACAAACAAAACAAAGAGAAAACAAAACAAAACCACTGTTAACTGCTACTGCTACACATTAGAAATCCTGGTACTTCCCAAGTCAACAGTGCACTGGCAAAGGATCTTCAGCAACAGCACCCTCTCCAAGTCCTCCCAAGACTTTATGCATCAGGGGATGAGACTGCACAACCCCTCTGTCAGGACAAACTGCAAGCCCTTCTGCTCTAGCCAGGAAAAGGCCTAAGCACACTGGTAATTTGGGAATGGGAGAGGACTAATTACATCATTATGGTCAAAAATTGGTATAATGGACCAACACCAGCAGTAAAAACAACCCCCCACTCTTGCAAGTCCTGCAAGTCCCCATATCATCTGTCACAATTTTAAACATTTGCTACCTGCAAGTCCCCCTGTTGCTGCAGATATTCCAAAATATCCCTGTGATGGCAACACCATATCTTCCACTTTCGCACAAAATTCATAGTCGTCTTTATCCGGAGTAAAGCCATTGTTAATTAATACCTAAAAGGATAAACACGTAACATTTCCACCACTTAAATCCGTTTGTGTTAATTGCTTTGTCAATTTACAGTCATGGTCACAAATACAACTTATCAGGTAGTTCAGCAGCTGATACTAGAAGCCAAAAACTAGCTCAAAGGAAAACCCCAGACCTATACCTGTTGAAGATGGTCACCTGACAAATAGGTATGAAGAAAAGATGGAGGGATTAATTTCTTTTTTTTTTTTTTTTTTGCCTTAGTCTATACCAATACTGATAGACCTAGGGCTGTCCAGTCCTCGGAGCTGGAGGACCACAGTTGCAGGAACAGTGATGTTCCACTTGTAGACACTGAAATTGTAAAGGGACCAGTTTTATCAGCTGAACATTTGTAAATTCATGGGACCTGAGGGGATCCACCCCAGAGTACTGAAGGAGCTGGTGGACATTACAGCAGAACCCCCCTCAATCATCGAGCAAAGGTCTTCAGGGTCTGGGGAGGTCCCTGCTGACCAGAAGCTAACCAACATTATTCCAATTTTCAAGAAGGGCACGAGGGAAAACCGGGAAGCCACAAACCTGTTAGTCTAATCTCAGTATCTGGAAAAAATGAAGATCATACTGACTGCTATTGGAAGGCATCTAAAGAACAGTGTAATCATCAGGCACAGTCACCATGGGCTCATGAAGGGCAAGTCCCGTCGAACTAATTTGATATTGCATAATAAGGTCATGCACCCAGCGGATAAAGGGAAGGTGGTGGATGTAGTTCTGGATTTCAGTAAGGCTTTTGCATACTGTGAGGGATAGCTGCTCCTGGACCGGTTGTCTATCTGTGAGAGGAGCAGGTTCACGGTACACTGGGTAAAGAACTCACCGGACAGCAGGGCTCAGAGGGCTGCAGTGAATGGCATTACCTCTGGCTTGTGACCGGTCACCAGCAGTGTCCCTCATGGCTCAATTCTAGGGATGGTGCTGTTCAACAATTTTTTCAACTCCTGCATCCAGACAGTTGATTGCACCTTTAGTAAGTTTGCTGATGGTACTAAACTGGGAGATGCTGTTGACTAAAGGGACAAGAGGCCTTGCAGTGCAGTCTAGATAGATGGCAGGATTAGGAATCGTCAACAGTATGAAAATTAACAAGAACTAATGTTGGATCCTGCAACTGGGATGAGTACCAATTGGGAGAGGAGTGGCTGGGAAGCAGCCCTGCATAAAGGGATCTAGGGGTTGACAGTAGGCTCACTATCAGTCAGTAGTGTGCCCCAGTGCTAAGAAGGCAAACTGCATCCTGGGGTGCATCAAACACAGCATGTCCAGCCAGTCAAGGGAGGGGATTGTCTGACTGCATTTGGCACTGGTGCAGCCTCACCTTGAGTACTGTGGGCCTGACAATTTGAAAAAGGATGTTAAGGTGCTGGAAAACACACCTGAAAGCAGAGGACAACAAAGCTGGTGACAGGACTGGGAGGCATGTCCTGTAAGGGGTGTCTGAGGACACCAAGTTAGTCCGGTTCGGATAGGAGGCTGAGGGCTGACCTCACTGCTCACTGCAGCTTTGTGAGGGGGGAATGTGGAGAGGGAAGTGCTGAAAAAGCTCAGCAGGAGAGCCACCCTGGGATCCAGGGACAGGGTGGCTGAGAATGGCTCAAAGTTGCATCAGGAGAGGTTCAGACTGGACATTAGAAAGGAATTCCTTACCGAGACGGTGGTCAAACCCTGGAACACACTTCCTAAAGGTGGCTGATGCCCCAAAGCTCTAAGTGTTTAAGAGGCATTTGGGCAATGCCCTTAACAGCATACCTTAGTTTTTGGTCAGGCCTGAAGTGGTCAGAGAGCTGGACTAGATAACCACTGTACATCTCTTCCAAATCGAATTACTCTATTCTATTCTAAAACTGATCATGGAGTAATAATATAAACTCTGGTTCAAGGCTTGACTCAAAGATCATGAAAGGCTGGTCTATCAAAATTATACATCCCAAAAAGGTTCTGGGCAACACAATTTTTGGCCTGATCTAGAAGAGTCATCCCTTACTGTTCTTAAGATGATTCTAAGTTTAGAGAGATTCCCTCTTCCTCCATAGATGCGTTTGCAGTATTGCTAAGGTCAGCAGCAACATTTGGGCCAGAAGAGTTCCCAGATTCAAAAGGAGAGCAGCTCTGGAGTCCAAAATTTAATTTTCATTCAAGAGTGACAGACGGCTTTTACCATTACACCACAGTACAAGGTCCACTCTCTTTTAGGTGCATACTTGTTTACTTTTAGAGATTTTTTTTTACTACAAAATGACAGCTGTGTGTTTTATGGCTAATACCAATCAATAGCACCTCTTCAGAAATGATCAGAAGCCAAAAATCACACACTTGATAGCTGCTGCAACTCAGCACCACATTACTATTTTTCTCTCCTCATCTAGAGGGAATTCACGGTCATTTAAATAGCATTTAAGAAGTCTTGAAGACTCCCTTGTAACAGAGGTTTTCCATCTTCTTTAACCTTCAAAGCCCTAAATAGTGCTTGGAGGTTGGAAGCCTCAAGTAGCACATTTCAATCTAACGTCAAAGACCAAGCTTCCATTTATTAGTCACATTTCAAGAGCCTCTTACAACTAGCTACAAAACCCTCTGCAGCTCTCCTATCAGCTTGAGAAATGCAGTTCACATTCAGGAGCTGCTCAACCCCTTGAAGATGAGGACCAGATGCTGGCTTTGGGACACCTCTACAGGCAAGCCAACAGCAATAGAAGAGTGCGAGCACATGCGTGTACACTAGTACGACTGACTCCTACTAACATCAGAAAAATGAGCAGTACCTGCTGAGTTAGCTCAGGAAACTACAGATACACTAATGTAGCTAACTTTCCTAGCATTTGAATATACTGCACTTCCTTTCAAGTTCTGCTACTGAGCTCAACGTTTTCAAGATTATTGGAATTAACCATATGGAGTCTTTGGATTAACAAATAGTTTCAAAAATCTCACACTTAAAAAAGCTGAGAAACATGAGGGATTATGTTATTTCAGAGTACTTACAGTCAATTTTTTTTGGTAGTATGTTATCTTTACTCGAACGGGATAGGGCTTGTTACGAAAGTCCCTCTGACAGGATGCCAATGCTTGCGTGGAACCATCACTATGCAAGAAGACAACTTGCATAAAACTATATCTTATGATTTATCAGCTAAGACAAAAAAGCATCATTGTATCACCAAGTAACATCATGATCATTTTTCAATATGCAAGTTTTTCAAAAGCTGTCCCACAGCTGCACTGAACTTTTCTGAAGTCTGGAATCAACTGTTCTAGATGCTTTACACAGAACACAATATAGACAGACTGCAGTAATGAGGAAATCTGTTTGCTTCTAAGAGATATTCCCGCACTGATGAACTGAGACGGAGATAAGCTATAGTCTGGACTGTGCCCACTAAGTTAGACATCTCTCTCCTCAGAGAATCCAAAAAGATGTCAATTGCACAGCTGACAATAAAACAATCAGAAATCAAAAAGAAACCCATTAATTTTAGTAACAGGCAATTAGTTTTCAGATAGTCGCTTTTGTTGGTTATTAGCTGTGTGTGGAATATATCCCTAAGCAATGAAGGGGTACCTCTGTTTATCCAAGTTCACCCATCCCAAGGGGCGTATGCCATTTAAATATTTAAATTCTGTGCTGTTACTGCCAAAATGGTGTTTTAATAAATAGAAAAACTTAAGCGTAAAGGAAACAGCAAAGGTTCGTATGAAAGAAACTTTGTAATGTTTCTCAGATGTTCATACAACACATCATCATTCAAAAGCAAACATTCATCATTAACACTGAAAATAAAACTTACTTCTGGTGGTCATACAGAAGTTTTCCATTGTTGCCTACAACAATCACTCCAGGATTGTTTTTCTAGAAGAAGGAATAGCAAACAAATAGCATAGTTTAATTTGAAGTGAAACACAAGTAACATCACCAAGAGTCTTTCCGCAATAAAGTGCCTAAAGTCATTACACTACGAATACACCACAGGCATTTTCATTCCTTTGGTATTTCAGGATTATATAAGCAAAATATCAGAGTAGTGCTGTGCCATTCTGCATGCTTTGCAAGAGACTGCTACACTCTCTGCATAATTAGGAGTGCAAAAACCCCACGTAAATTAAGTTCCTGGAGATGACACCAATTGCCATAATTTGACAAATACAGAAATATAAAAGCCAGAGATGGGAGAAATTCATATGTAGTGATATGTATATGTACAGATCTTGAAACTAATAGACAACTTAATACAGCCAACTTTGGCTAGGTAACACTGGGAAAATCATCCAGGATTTAAAAATTCTTAGTAAGTTGAACAGTAATTCTACATCTTGTCTTTGAAGATCAGGAACATAAATGTTCAGCCTTTCAACTTTTATATAAGATGAAGTTCGCTGTATATCAGAAGCCACCTGTAGGGAAAAAGCTCCTATACCTACAAAAGTGTATCTAAAACATCTAAAAGCACGCCGAAGTACTGCAGGAGGAGCAAAAAAAGCAAAGCAGACCTATTTTGTTAAGTTTGTTAAGACCAGTATTGTTAAGTTTCCCAGGATCATTCTGGACTGGAAAACTGGAATTTCAGAACAGAAACTGTCACCCCCATCTGCTACAGAATTTTTGCTGCTGAACTACTCAAGGCAGATCCATTCCAAGAAAAAGAGCATCTCTGAAGGCAGACATGGAAATTTGTGTTTCCACAATGTCATATTTTGGTACAACATGCCTTGCCCAAAGCACACATCTTCAGATGTATTTGTATTTCAAACTGTGCATTGACATTAAACTTTCAGCTCGTACGTGTGTACGTGATATTCTCCCTTCAAACCTAACACATGAATCAATATTCAGGAGAGATTCATTATGTGTTCTGCTTCAACTTTCAAACTTTAAAAAAAAACCCAAAGTGTGAAAAAGTCTAGTAAAAATTCTCTAGGGGAAACTGAACAATTTTATTTTATCCCTTTGAAGTGAAGGATGGAGAGCAGCTAAAGAAGATCCCAGCTTTTCCTCACAAAGTTTTATGTACAGAAGAGGCAGGAAATTAATTTATAACGTTCGCAAGAATTTGCTTCCGACTAACCTTTCCATCATTGTCAAAGGAATCAAAGAAAATTCCAACACCGTTCCATTTATCAGCTGCCCCAAAAACAGGACCTTCCAAGCCTTGTTCTTCTGTAAACCAGACTGCCTGTTACAGAAAGCAAGTAAGAGTCATAAGTCAATATCCACTTTTAAAAGCATGTCTATTTTTTCTCAGTTAGATCAAATTCTTAATACCAATCCATCAGCTCCAATGCGGCCTCTTCCTGTAACTCGAAAGGTCACTTCGACTTCCCAATATTCAAATATTGACTTGTTTTTTGTCCACACTGACCCCTTTTGGCTTTTCAAAGATGTTGTTATACGGATCTGATCTGCACTTGGTATGGCATCTAGAAAGGAAAGGAACCAACACTGAATATATGATAAGCCAAAATACCGTAAGTGCTTAATTAGACAAGTAACAAATCTTCTAAACTGACAAGATTTTCTGGTCTCCTCACCAAGAGAATAGTTTTCAGAATGACTTGTTACTGGAGTATTCCTCCTTGAGAGAGGGGGAAAAAACAAAGCCCTAATCCCCCACACCTTTACATTCAACAATTTGATTACTACTGCTTTACAGAAGATTTAATCACCTTCCATTTGGGACTACAACATACAACTTAGCAAGTTGGCAAGACCAAATCTATTTCAGATAGGTACTGAATTAATTAAATATATCAAAATAAATAAATAAATCAGGATTAGGTTTCTGCTGTGTCCCACATAACTTTTCACAAATCACAGATTTCTATTCTGCTTTTTAAGAACGTATGTTCTAATTTGCTGATTAATAGTTTAAAAGAATAATAGGCATTTGTTTGGAAAGAGATTCATTCATTTGTATGAAATAATATTTATCTTCATTATTATCTGTTTAAAAATGCAGGGAAAAAAAAGCTCTTCTAAAGGCAGATTCCTTCATGTCACTTGTAGCATACTGAGGTTTAAGGGTAAAAAATTAACACTCGTTAATTAACCAATATAAACTAAATCAAAGTATGCCAAAAAAAATAAAACCATGGCAAAAGTTACCGCAGAGAAACTACACTAATGTAGAACCGTATAACCAGTAAATATCAATACATTTTACAAGAGGGGGGGAGCTGACTTACAGAAGGCCAGATGCCTTTTTGAGTACACTCAAGTCCTTAACCCACACTGCAGAGGATACATAACCTGCACAAACTGCGTTCAGTGAAGTTGTATTTGCCGAGGCTCAGTTTCCCTGTTAAGCTTCTGCATTATGAAGTTCATCAGAACCCCCAGCTGCACATAAGTGTCAGTGGCTTGTCTCTGGTGCACGGCACAGGCTTGAGGCCGACCTCACGTGGACCAACAGTGACACATCATCACTTCACCAAGAGTTTCGCTCCGTCCTGAGGCAACCCCTCGCAGCAATGGAGCTGCCCCATCACAAGGAAGGCCACAGGTAACTTCGAACCGCATATCGAAGAAACCAGGGAGGGCTTGCGGGAGTTTTGCCGCTCTACTCCCATGTTCTCCGTCCCCTTGAAGCGACGTGGGTAGCCGCGGGCCGGGCTTGGCGCCGCGCGGGGCGGACAGCACGGCCGGAGCTGCCGCGCGCTCGGCGCACGGCCAGGCTCCGCCGAGGGCAGCACAGGGGGCGGAAGGCGCCACGAGTGCGGCTCGTCTTCCTTTCGGCAGCTGCAGGGCCCAAGACCCCCCGCCGCTTTCACGCGATGCCTCGGCGGCCTCCGGAACGCAGCAGCGGCTCACCGGTCTCGCCGGCGCCGGCCATCTCCGCTGCGCACCTCAGCACGGCGGCCTGTGGCGGCACCTTATCCTCAGGTAAAGAGGGTCGCATACCCCCACCGCGGGGGCGATCGCGGGCCCCGCTCCC
>JAAGNO010006165.1:98661-119354 GCA_033439905.1 Ceryle rudis | reverse complement strand
TCCCTCGTTCCCTCCCGGCCGGGCCCCGCCGCGGCGGGTCAGGAAGCGGCACGGCGGGCGGGGGGCGCCCGGGAGAGCGGCGGCCGCGTCCCCGGGGCTGTGCGCACCTGCGCGGCGGAGCCAGGCAGCGGGAGCCCGGCCGGGACGTGGCGGGGGCGGCTGCTCGGAGCCGCTTCCCTTCCGCTGCGGGGGCTGCGCCGGGGGCAGGATGCCCGGAGACGCTGCTGGTGCTGTGCTGGCGTTGTGGCGTGAGAGCTGGGGCCTGACGACGAGGTGTTGGGTGACTCCAGAAGAAAGAGGCGTTAGCTGCTGGCTCCTGGTTGTGAATGTCACGATGTTCCCGGAGCCCCAGCCCGGTCAGCCATGTGATTCAAATGGCGGGGGGTCGATCTTTCGGTCTGAGATGCGAGGCTCGAGAATTTAGGAAAGGAGCCCGATAGTTCACCACCGCCCAGCTCTTGTTTCGAGCTCCTTTAGACTCTGTGATTTGGTTACTTGCAACAGTCTTGTATTATTTTTCTTTTCAATAAAATACCCAACAATGTGGTCTCGTGGCTTGGCTCTGTGGTGCTTGTGCACCCACGCCTGCGAATCTGTGTGGCACAAATTGCTCGGACTGGTCTGTAGTCACGGAGTGACAAGATGAAACACATCAGAGTCCCAGGTGATGCCCCGTGCACACCTGAGTTCTCAGTGAACGCTGAGCTGGCATGCACAAAGAGCATCCTGGGTTCTGTACTGGCCCTTGGCTCCGATCTCAAGGTTGCAGGGCTGGAGACAGCTGTCATCACCAGGTAGTTCCTGGCAAGGTCCCCCTTTTTGCTGAGATTTGTTTTCAGGACATTTCTGCTCTAGCTCAGAGCCCAAAATCTGTTCAATTAGGTTATGAATATTTTAGTGGTGCTAGTTACGTGTCAGACACTGTGCTCAACATTAAAATTCAGCAGTAAACCATGGCAGGAACTTACACAATGTCCACAAAAACTGCTGGGAGCTGGACTGATGGATGGTGAGCCCAGTTCTCTAGTCACTGCTGTGCTCAGGTTTCCTGAGTGAATTAGAAGACAAAGACGAAAGGCAACTTGACAAACATTTTTTTCTCTGCAATAAAGTTTCAGTGTTTCTCTCCTTTAAATGTGTCACTCCTGTGCCTTTTCTACACTTCGCAATGTTGGCACATTATGAAATCATGAAGTTTACTGAGTTTTGGAAGGGCCTGGGGCACGTGGAGAGAATTATTTTATGTATTAAATCAGGTTCTGTTCTCTGTTCCAATTTACGGTGCAGAAATTTCTTAAACCAACTCTGCAGCCAGCGGCGCGGTATCACTTAACTACCGAGACAACATTTTTCATTGTTAAGAAAGGCTACCTGAAGGGTTTGTTCTTGTGCGTAGCCAAGGGGAGGAAGTTTCCTGTTAATTTTTAAGTACCTGTTAAGACTTTGCGCTAAGGATATGGATTACCCCTGCTGTGGTAGCAGGCATCTGTCAACTTGTGAAGTGACAAATGAGAGATGGCAAGGCTGATAGCGACTTCAGGGTGGTTAAGGGTAAATGGGAATCAAAGCAACGGGAAGTGTTGAGCTTTAAATGGAAAGTGGAGAAGCTGAGAAAATGAAGAGATGCAGCAGCCTCATAGGGGAGCGCTTGAAATATGCTGGCCTGAAGCCAGCCCATCTGACAGCACAGAGACCTGAGGAATCTTTCCAGGCTTGGAGTGAGCGCGAAGTCCTAAAACCCAGACAAAGCAGGGACTTGACCTGCTTAAAGCCCCGTTTGGTGTTGAAGCGTGTTGTCTGCAGGAAAAGTTACCTGCTCTGTTTAACGCTTGTCACGTTAGCCCCCACTGACGTGACTCCCTCGGCACTGTGCCCAACCTTTCTCAGGCTCACCTTTGTTCCTGGAAACAGGCTGTAAAGCCCTTTCCTCCTCCTCCTCAGTTCTCACCACACACTGTCCAGGTTTTGGCATCACTCTGACTCCTGGGTCTGTTGTGACCCTCAACCCTGTTGACCCTGCTTCTCATCAGCACCATTACCCTACCCATCTAGTGCTTCAGATTTTCCATCAGCTTTCACTTATTGGTTACTTTCATTTCTCGTCATTTTTATGTGACTTTGCATCAGATCTCTAGTTCTGTATTTTAAGTGTCCTATATTCTCCTTGTCATGGCATTTCCTTTCTGATAAATTCAGTCAGGTTTGCCACAGAGCTTCTAATCTTTCACATGTTCTTCCTCATTCCGTAGCTTGTCTTCTCCTCCTTCACTGTCATTATCTTATCCTTTTTCTGTCACTGTCGATGTTCAAGCATTTCTTCTACCCCAGATCTTTCCTGTTACCTCCCGCTGAGTCAGCACACTACCTCGGTGTCTCTTAGGTTACATTTAGGCTACTAAATAAATCTGGCCAAGGGCTGTTTGCTGTCCCCATGGGCACAGAGTAGGGCATGGTTCATAGCTAAAATCCTTTTGGTTTTGAAGCAGTGTCACCTCATTATTTTTTGTTCCCCCGCTCCCAGTACTTTCGCCATCTCAACTATTCTGCTCAAAGTCCTTTAACTTTACAGATACAGTTTTCACGTTGTTTTCACATTGTTGTTTCTGGGTTTCAGCTTCCTCGCTGTTGTTGAGATGCTTTGCTCCTGTTCTGAAGGAAAAGGACAGGGAGACCTTCAGCTAGGGACAGTTCAGAGAAGGGAGTGACCATTTTCTGCCAGTGATGCTGGCACTCCAGAAGTTGATAATAGGTTTTCCACTCTCCGGTTTTGGGTTGTCTGCTCTTGGGAGTTGTTAGGGGGAAGAGCTCTGACAGAAAAAGAGAGGAGGAGAGGTTTTTCCCTCATTAGAGGTGGGGATATTTGTTGCTCAGTCTCACCTTTACATTTGGTCTTTTTCCCTGACATGATACGGCTCTGAACCTTCGTTTTCCTTCATAGACACTGCCACTCATCTGTCCCTTTGCCCAGCAGATACCACTGAGATTACACACGCACTGCTCCTTGCTGTGATTTTTATCGCATCCATACGGTTGCTGTGAAGCCCTCCGATTCTCATCTTCCAGTTTGACTCCTTCTCTCTGTTTTGCATCAGTAGCTCTTTACTGTCTGCCTCCATCATCCTGCAAACCCCCACAAGCCTGCCTTGCAGAGAGACAAGCTCTTGCTGCTTCTCACCATTTCAGAGCCCCTCTTGGAGCCAACCACCGTGACTTGATTTCTTCACAGTCTGCCAGAACCCCCGTTGTTGTCAGGTAGCCGTCTCTCCTCCTTGAAAGCCCATCGTCTTTATTGCTGAGGGCAATGGCCAAGTTCTGCTCGGTGCCATTGTTCTTATTCCTTGACAATGTTGGCACATAGCCTAAAAAACCTCTTCTTTTTCCTGGAACCCGCCTTGTCAGAAGAGACCTGATTACTGTCACACATGGACTCATTTCAGAGCTGTCACCAGGAGTGTATTTTTCTCTCAGCTTTTAGATATGAATTGGCAACAGGAAGAGAATACTGTGGCGTTTTTAGTGAGCTGTCTGTCTTTTATGTGTCAGCTTAGGACACTGTTCCCATTCTGGGTAACAGAAAGTCATGACTAGAGAATACAATATTCTTGGTTTTTAAGGATGCAGACTATTCCAGCCGTTTGCCTTAAGATTTTGCTGCTTTAGACTTTTATAAAAATCCAGGGGGGGTTATTGGAAAATAATTAATGAGCTCTTCTGTGGGGAAGATAGGCAGGATGGCATAAACTGCTGCAGAGTTGTTAGTGTGAGCTGACAGAAGCTGAAACAATAGCACTAAGCAGACCTGTCTGTCACATGGGAAAATATGTCAATCACTCGTGTAAAGTCAGAGGGAGCCAAACTTATATTAAGACTTTGATTTGGCTCCAGCCGCTCTTGGAGGTATCCAAACTCTGCTGGACACGGGCCCCAACGCCCTGCTCTAGCTGACCCTGCTGAGCAGGGGGCTGCAGTAAGGGAGCTCAAGAGATGCCTTTCAGCCCGAGCAGTGACGTGCTTTGTGTGCGATTCTGTGCTTCTGGGGATTTGAAGTTCTCTTCATTTGCAGTTAAAAACTGTCCTCGAAAACCGTGCTTATGTGTGATTTGGTTTGTCCCAGGAAATCTACCCAGTCTGTGCGGGTTCTACAACTGCATGGTATTTTCAGGAACAGATCAAAGCTACAGGGGACTGGGGAAAACACTGTTTTGCTTTTCACTTCTCTTTGCTTGTCCTGTAGGCTGCACTTTACAGAACTCCCCGTGTGACATGCCCTGGGTGATCCTGCTTTGGCAAAGGGGGTTGGACTTGACGATGTCCAGAGGTCCCTTCCAACCCCTACCATTCTATGATTCTATGGTACGTAGGTGCAAAGCTTAGCATCTGGTGCATGCTTACAAAAGCAGGATCAAAAAAGCTCTCAACATCTTGGTGTTTTCTGGACAGAGGCATAATAGTTCCAGAATAAATATTGTTAAATCCCCAATATGGGGACCATCTTTCTTACACCATAAAAAAATTCATCCAGTTAGGACAACCAGGTCCTAATCCTGACAGAGACCTCTGGGCACTAGTGCTAATCAAACAGTATTTTTGGTGCACCTCTATTTATCCTCCTTGTCCGCCGTTGCTGCGCGGTCAGTGTGTGCTCACAGATCGCTGTTGCGATGCTGCCATTCCCTTACAACTCCAGCACCTCCCTTCCCCAGTGCATCCAAGAGGGGTGCTGCCTGGGGTTTGTGGAAGTTTAAAAGTAGAGATCATCTAATAGGGTTTCTGTTTGTCTACTAGATGTTTGTTCTCTGAAATGGACATTACAGTTCTCTGTATTACTGGGTGGCAGGGAAGCATGCATCCTTTATTACCTTGTGTGCTATCAGGTTATTGATGAGGTTGCTTAATTCTCTTGATGGGGTTGTTCCATACGTTGGTTAGGTTCTGAGCCTGTAGAGGGGCACACATCTCTTACCCAAAATACCAGCTGCATTTTGCTTGTAGAGTTACGTTGGTTGAACTGGTCGCATCGCAGACTAAGTGGTTAGCTTTAATGTGTTTTGGACAAAGAGCTTCTTGTCTAATACCTTTTTTTTTCTTTACCTGTCAATCAAATTCCTTCTCCCTCGGAGGTGGGCATTTGGGCTGTATTTGTGGCTAATGCACCTTCCATTAACAAACTGGTGCTGAAAAGGCGTCATAATGTATTGCAACGAATAAGTAGCATAACTTCTTTTAATGTTTATTGGAACAGATCTAGCTCACAAGGTTCTCCCTGGCGATGGCCAGCAGCTTGAGAGGAAGGGGGTCTGACAAAGGTAGCTGTCGGATGTTGTCGGAATGGTCAGTGGTTTTTGTCCCGTAGTTCCAGACTGCATGATGTGGCTCCCCATTTAATAAATGCAGATCACTACCATAGAACTTGGGTGGTATATGTACTTATTTTTATCTATATAGATATCTGTAACTACCCAGAGATTTTTTTTCTAATGTAACCTCTAGAATTTTGAGTTAATATACAAGTTTATATATTAAACCTACTCATTCAGTCTGTCTGTCTAGCTCCCACACCTACTCTCTATTTTCAGCCTACCTGCATTCCCAGAAGAGATGTGGGAAGAAAAAGGGGGTAGGAGATCACACAGAAAGTCTGTAAAATATATCAAGACTATTTAGCTGTTCCCAGATTTTTGAAATTCAGAATGGTTTGTTGTCAGTCTCCTTGCAGTAAACTGGAGAGCTCCTGTAACTGAGCATTTCAGCTGATCGCAACGGTGTTATTCCCCAGGGAAAGAAGCTGGTGCTTGCAATGAACTCAGATGGAGCAGCTTAGTTCCTCTTAGGTCAAAACTAATGTGCTCGCTTGGATTCAGAATTGGGCTAGAAGCTGATAATGATAACTAGCTGTCAGGCAATGAGCCATCAGCTGTAGCATTGACCGAAATCTTTTAGGCATCTAAAGGTGATGCTGCATCTAGAGTAGAAAGAAGGAGCCACAATCACAAACGCATGCTGCAAGTTCATCTCTGCTGTCCTGGGCTTTTGGATAAAGGTGAAAAAATGCTTTTGGCTTCCCCCTGTTCTCTGAGCATCGTCGCGTGCGCTGTGCGAATATATCGTATGACCGCCGCGCGCGCTCTGTTGTCCCTTCCTACCACGCCAGAGGTACGGCTGCTTACTTAGAAGACTGTCACTCTGTGAGGCAGCTTTGTTTTGAGAACACATACAGGATTTTTAAATTCTTCTGAATCATTACTGAAAATGAGAGCTGGAATTTGGAGTCTTCCTGTTAGTCACTGGAATTTTTCATTACTAAAGTGTTTTGGGTGAGCTTTATCTTAGTTTTAGGTGTGGTCCTCCAACATGGTGTGTCCCTTGAGCTTCATATTTCTGGCTATTCTCTCGAGTGAAATTTTCAAGTGCAGTTACTTTTCAGATAGGAATTGTATTTTGTGCATCCTTAGAAGAAGGGATCGAGTCACAAGATGTGTTTAAAGGGCCCTGTAGCAGCTCTGAATAATAATATTTTTCCTCATGTGGACAGGGAAGCAGAGAATAAGTAAAACTGAAAGAGGTCAGAAAAAGAGGCTGAAAAATTGAAAGAGCAATGCAAATGACAGTTCAGAAAGGTAGATTTGATGGTATTCTCCGCACCGACAGTGCTCTGTGCTTTCTAAGGTGGCTACTGAGGCATTAAAATCACATCGGTGGCGAGAATGTGCGGTTAAAACGTGAAGGAAGGCGGTTTACTTTTTTTGGTGGATTTTTCATGTAAGCACACACCAAATCCTGCGCCTTCATTTTCTGGGGGGATTATATATTCATGAGATGCAATGTGAGAAACTGCTCATGCAATATGTTTGAATGAATGACAGGATATACTGACAGTGAAACGCAGGTGTATGAAAGGAGCAGGGCAGCTACTACCAATAAAAAAAAATTAAATAAATTTTTCTTGACTGTGCACTGTCCTTCAGTCTCATTTTGGACATCTCCGGCTGAACTCTCAGGCGAGTAACAAAAAGTCAGCAACCTTCACACAGACCAGAAGGACTTAAATAAATGTGAGAACTCTGACTGTTCTTGGTTTTGATACTTCCTGCTGCTAATTGTCATGTGCAGTTGTTTAAAGAGCTGCAGGAGGGGGGCATTGTAAATAGATGCCTACAGTCAGGTACAAAATCCTATGGAGTTAAAAGTTTGCTTCAAAATTACTATTAAATCAATTTGCATCACCATAGTAGCTAATGGTGTTTGCAGAATCATAAATGCCGGTTGTTAAAGTGAAACGCGTATTCTTCCCACTGTACTGGGTACAGTGGAGCCCCAGGCACGAAGCAGCCTCCACAGCCCCTTGAACCGGGGTCAGACGCTGTTTTCGGAGGAAACTTAAATGTCGCGGTGCCTGAACCAGTAAGTGTTTGCTCCGGGGAGCTTGTAAAATGGCCAGGTACAGGATCACTTTTTGAGATATCCATGAGAACCAGGATTCCATCAGAGCCTAAACTTACCAGACACTTTAGAGTGAAGATTTGCTGGTCGGGCAGCCCAGGAATAAGACAGCCGTGGAACCTTAATGACCAGGGCACGCTCTGGGAGGGCAAAGGCAATTTCACTTACAGCTCTGAAGGCGCAGAGAAAGAGGCTATCTAGATTTGGGGAGAAGGGGGGGGGAAGTGTTCAGACCTTGATAAGGTCCTGAAATAATTTTCTGTTCTATGAGGAAAAATCAAAATTAGGATCGCATAACTGCGTGCGAGCGCGAGCGTTTCATTTCACAAATCCCCCCCTTGTGAGCGCGCACCTTTTGACTTCTGTCAGTGAATTAGCACTTCAGTATTTAAGTTCATTACTTTTTGATACCAGAGATGGTAATAAAAATGATGCAAGGTGCCTGTACTTTTGCTACGTGTCTGACTTCTATTTGCTAAATGCAAAATCAGCTGGAGCCAGAGTGATGCTTCGCTTAAAAATGTAATTGAAGACTTACCCAGGGAGTGGCATATTGGAGAATTGGGTGATTCGTGTGGATGCTCAGCTTCACTTGAATGGGATGAACTGCTTATGATTGAAAGAGGAAAGGGTGAAACAAACAAGTTTGTCCTTTCGTGAAACTCGAAATGCCTTAATTTTTCTTTCCCCGCGTCGGTAAAGAGGAAGAGAGGGGTACAAAGGGAAATGGTAAATCATGCAAGGAAATCATTTGCCTGCAGAAAGTTTTGGACTGCCATGAATGTGCTTTTAGAAGGCTGGTTGTAACTGTTTGGTTTGAGTCCTGATTGTGTCGTACGTTGGGAATTTGTGGGGGAAGAATGAATAAAATGCACACCAGGACAAAATCAGATTTCTGGCATAGCTGTGCATTCGCAGAAAGGAGTAAATCTGCAGACAGTATTTTAAAAGTCCTAGTTTGGTGATGGTTTGGTTGGTTTTTTTCAGGTCTGTTTTTTACTCGTTTGCTTTTGTTTTCCCTATAATTTTCTTTTATTTGTGGTTACTTTAAGGCATTATCAAGTCCTGCTGCCCTGGCAGATGACTGTGCTTAGGGATTCTTAGAGTCTTAAGAAATGTGGTGTAGGTGAAGGACTGGAAGTCTAAGGACAGTCAGTCACCTGAATAAATTCCTGTGGGATCTGTGACTCTTCTATCAGAAGGTGTTCTTGGGAGTGGCTGGGAAGCTGTCAGTAAGGAACGGGGTTGGTACTACACTGTTACAATGTGGGCTGGGTGACTACTTCAGTTTCTTTCCAGTCCCATTTTCTATATGAAAAGTGAGAAAAAAAGGTAATGGATTTTGTTTCTTTGGCAAAAAAACCCTACACCTGTATGAGCATAAAAAAGGAGTCAGACTTTAATGACCTCTCCTAGGAGATCTTCCCCTCACACTGCCGCAGCCGATGAGCGTGGCTCTGACATCAAGTTGTGATGCACGGTGCACTCACACGACGGAGGGAGTGATGAGGCTGTTACCGTGTAGGTGTTCTATGAAGAATTGTTCCATATATGTAATGTCATTACATTTTCATTCTGGCAAAAGGATCTTGTGCTCCTAAGCTATTAAATTACATAAACATAATGCTGGGACTGTTTTAAAATGTAAGATTATGATATTCTGGTCTGAAATTCAAAAGCATTACAGCTTTTTCTGCTGTGAACTATGGTTCATCTTTTTGTAGTGTACTAAAACGTCATCTGAAAGGTGTATGATTTGACACAGAGAATTGCCATGCAAAGCTCTAAAGCATTTGCAGGTTGTTTTGGCTTTGGGGTGTGCCTACTTTTGTAGCACTCAGCTATTTATATCTTGAAATTTGAAATGAAATGAAATGAAATTGAATGGAGAAGGCATTACTTGGCCTCACAGACTCAGGGCTGTAGGCTCCGAGAGAAGACATAAAAAGAAAGATGTTCTTTGAATAAAATGCATAATTAGCTTGGGAGTGCAGAAAGGACTCAGGGCTCTGCCTTCCCTGCTGAGTTTTTCTCCATTCCTGGTATTTTTGTCCGACGCTGAATCTGATTCTTCTCCACACAGTGGCACGGCTTCAGCAGGGAAGATGGTTTTTGCCATCTCGGGCTGTCTGGGATGACTGGAGCATCCTACCCTGTGCATGTGGCTCTGAACCTTCAGAAGGATGCCAGACCCAGCCTTTCGTTTGGGGCTTACCAGTGTAGTTAGCAGGCTGGATGTATGGAAGGGTCATGCTGTTTAGATGAGCTGCATCCACTAGGTATGTAGCTGAGCAAACAGCTCCGTCCGAGTCCTGTGTTAGAGAAGCATGAAAGGTGCATAATAGATGGGAGAAGGAGGTGAACATGGAGAATTGTCAGGGCTCTCGGTCTCACTTCTAGATGTCCGCACATTGATTTTTGCCTCGACTCTCCCCAGGGTGCTGTTTGATTTTATCTGGGAGGATTCACAGCCTGGCGTTTCTGCGTGCCAGGCAGCGAGACCAGAGCTGCTGTGCCGATCCTCCCCCACGGGAGCCACCGGCGTTCCCGCAGCACGTGTGCTGGAAACCGCTTGGCGTGCGGAAGCCCTCGGTCTGTCAAAACTGTATGGCGCGGCCAATTGCTACACGCTGAGCGTGTTTAATGTGCAGCAACGTCGGGTTTAGAGCATACGCCCAGACCACGCGCAGGCGTCTGGTTCTCCCTGGAAGGGTTCTGCTTCTGCCCTCACCGGGACATTCTGGTTGGAAGCATGACCAACTTCCTTTAGCCCTCAGTTCCCACAGGTTACCCAGAGAACACGTCAGCGCAGGCCCTCCTACTTCAGGACTGACACTCGTTTATCTTTATTTTCATTTTTGAAGTGAAGTGTTAATGTTTCTAAACCCCCTCAGAATACAGCCTTTGGCTTATGGGTGAAGTCTTCATAATTGCTGAGAATATCGTTACCTGTTATTCTTCACTGACTACCTTTGGCTGCATATTGATATTGTCTGTTCAAAGTAATCATTGCGTCCTGGATGCTTCTCTAAAACTGTCTTAATGCACTGGATTAGATTCCACTCACTGTTCCTCCAACGTGTTTCTCAAGTGCTGTGACCAGGTAACAGCAGCTTCTGCCCTTCCCGTGAAGAAACTGTTACAGAATGGGCAAAATGTTGCTTAGTGCTGACAAAATTTGCTTTGTATGAGATTTTGGTTTGTGAGAGCTAATTTTTTATGGTTGTTGTCCAGAATGAACCTTCTTCTTTGGTATAGAACAAATAATCCTTTGAAAATGAACATAAGGTTCAACACCAAAGACCTCCAATAGAAAATTAATTTCTGACATTTAGCTCATATTTGTAAGCTATTAATTTAGGTGGCTTTTCAAGAATCCCCTTTCTTTTCTAGTGCTCTAAGAAAAACTGAAACAATTGTTATTCTCTCCGATGCAAACCTAAAAATGTGGTGAGTCTGCTTTAGCACGTCCCCGTTAGTTTCCTGTTGCCATCAAAGGGGATCTGCCATGGTTTTGGGGAAGCTGGTTTGTCACTGGTTTGCTCTGGTGTGAACAAACACAGGAAGGCAAAAAATTGGAGATCGGCATCAGGGTGTTTTAGTGCTCTCTGGGGCCAGCAGCCTCCGGAGCAGTGTGCGAACACACCACGGGCTCAAGGAGCGCTCACTGCACTGCACAGCTTTGGAGAGAGCAGCTCTTCCAATTCGCCGCCGTACAGCTACTGCTTTCATGTGCTTTTAGCGCTTTGAAACATAGACAGGTCTGTCAGTGATAGTCCCTAGAGACCTGACACCAGAGTAGCCGTGTCATTAAACTTTAATTAGGCCACAGCAATTCAGTGAGAGTGAAGAGGTGTGTTAAGGTTCAGAAAGGGGAAATGGAGGGGGGCTTTCAGTGTTCTAAAGCTGAGAGGTATTTCTTTTCAAGGAGACAAGCAATGGCTGGTTATTTGCCTTATTTTGGAATAGGAAGGATTAGAGTTAGATGGCATAGAAAAGCCCAGGACATTGATTCGTAGGTATTTGCTTTGGTAATGAAAATATTGTATCTAGAGAAATGTATTTCGCCGAATTAACAGAAATCAAGGCCACAAATGAAAATAGAATAAATTTCTAAAAATGTCTGTCATGCACATCTCATTTTAAATCTGTTAAAATGAGGAAGAGGGCTTTGTTATTATTCTTTCAGAATTAATCTTAAACTTCCAAAGTTGCAGGGTTGCCACTTACCCAAGTGTGCAACAAGTTGCTTCGTAATTCATTCAAAACTGATGCCAATTTAAAATTTAAAAAACACTGCAAAATTCTGGGTTATTTAAAGTTTAATGGCTCAGAAGAGTTGTGTGAGGAACCTACACAAAGCCACAGAATTCTCCTGCCGCGGTCAGCTTGCGCTGAGTGTTGGTCACATGCGGCTTTGGCTCCTCCAGCCGTGCCCGGTGGCTTCTCTGTGTTTCCTCTGTTCTGTTTTCACCGGGCAAGACCTTTCAAAAGCCATCAGCGTTACCCAAACTCTCTGTGGTGACTCTTGCCCTGCCCCGGTGGGATTTTTTGTTCAGCTGTTAGTAACTGATAATTCAGTAATCTTAAGAGCTGTCTCCTCTTTCTCTTTCTCCATAGATTTATATGCCAGTCTGTTGTATTTGCTCTCCCGACTGCTTAAAAGCATGAAAAATACTGTGCCAGCTCCACTGCTTTTTTTGCAGAGTGAGGCTGAACTTTAATTATAACCTTGGGAATTGGAATTGCCAATTTATCTGGAATCTGAAAAAATTCTTCATTCTATGCAAGCCATTTCACAGGCACATCATACTAATTTCAGTCCTCTGCAAGAGGAGTATTTTTCTTCATCATAAGCTGCACCTCTTCTCTCTTCTGCCTGCCCCCCCTGCGCTGCAGTGCTGCTTGGGGTCTGTGGGTGCGCTCGGGGTCTGTGGGGGAGCACAGGGCACGTCTGACACGTGTGACCCCTCACAGACTTTGCACTTACTGCTGATGCCCTCTGCCATGCTTGCCAGCCAGCGTGCTGTTGGGGGGTGTGCACGTGGACGTGCCACTGCTGCTTTGGGACCTTTTGTGCTGAGTGACCGTGCCACCTGCTGGGGATATTTTGGTCCAAGTTCCTCGTATAGCTCTTGGTGTTAATTTTCACATCTAGTTTTTGAGTTTTAAACTGTGATGGCGTTGTCTGAGATTGTTGCACTAACTTCTCAACACTCTCAGAGGTGTCTGTGTGGTCTGCAAATGCATATCCTGCTGGGGGTGGCTGAGCAAGGACTAATACACGGGCACTAATGCAATCTCTGTTCCCTCCTCCTCTAATTTTTAGTGCCTTTTTCCTAACTCCTGCCAGAGAGCTGACATAGGCAACAGGACAGAGCTTCTGGTTGACTTTCGCAGCTTTTTGGCTTGCCACGTTTATACTTCAGAAATGAATGCATTGGTTCACTGCACCTTTCTGGAGACCCAGATTTCAGTCCAACATTGATTGCTGGTCACAGAGGGAAATGCAGGAAGCCTGGACAGGAGGAGAATTAAGGCAGCGGGACCAGTGACCGAGCGCAAGCTGGAAGGCCAGGCTTGGTGTGATCCCCACTTTCTCCTCCTCGCACTGAAGTCACGGCAGTTTCTTCAGTGTCTGTGCAGATCAGGGTGTACCACCTGCTTTCTGATTTCCTAGAATTTTATACGTAATTTTAAACTTAAAGTTTCCTGCCAGACACACCAGAGATTCCACTCCTGCAGCGCTCTGACATCTGCTGTGTTCATAGCTCCACATATTTCTGGATGCAGTTCAGACACCCCGAATACCCACCAAGCAGCTCATACCTCCAGCCCAGCAGCGCTGGAGCTTGTTGTGTGGTTGTTTCAGAGGCAGTAGGCTCAGACTGGTGTTTGGGCTTCAAGCTTCAGTTTTAGTCCTTTTTTTTCCCTTTTTTTTTTTTTTTGGTTGCTGTTGTTTTTTGTTTGTTTTAATTTTAAGCATCTATTCAGTCCTCAACAAGATACCATAAAGCATGTACAGATCTCATTAAGGGTAGTCCATTGTTGCAACTAAGGTATGTTTAAATAATTTCCTGAATGTAGGTCTTGCGTTTCTCTTTTATTACAAAAAAAAAGAGTAAAAATGGAGTAATAGTAGAGCCATACAAAACCAGCTTTATTAAACTGAGTTAGTAGTTCAGTAATTTAATTAAAGCTTGATAAAATTAGACCTATTTTTTTTTTTCCCCATAGCTCTCAATTACAGGTTCTTAAACCTTAGGGAAGGGCTCAGCTAATGGTAATTATATTGTGTCTTGCTTCTCTGAATGATTTACTTATATATTTTACGCCACATTGACTGGATACTCTTTTGGTTGAGCTTTATATATCCTTACTATAGAATGGTTGGGTAGACCTCAGGAGTATTTACACAAAGCTGAACAGCAGGTAATGTTACCAGTCCCTGCAATTATTTGGATTATGTTTCTGTTGTTGGATCCCCTTGAACATCCAGTCTTGTTCTCGCCGACATCAGTGGCAGAACTCTCTTGAATTTCCCCTTCACAATCTGAGCCTTCTAAGAAAAGACAGCCTGCCGGGGTGAAATCCCGGGGACAGCCGCACCGTTTGCATGTCGGAGGCTGGGTCTAACCACGCTGAAGTGGGTGGTTGTGGGGGAAAGATGGGAAATAGGCGTCGTTCCAGTTCTTTCAAACACCATTAAAAATGCCCGTTAACAAGTTCCACCTCAACATGAGGAAAAACTTCTTCACTGTGAGAGCGAGAGTGACAGAGCCTGGCCCAGGCTGCCCAGAGAGGTTGTGGAGTCTCCTGCTCTGGAGACTTTCAAGCCCCACCTGGATCTGTTCCTGTGTGGGCTGCCCTGGGTGACCCTATTGCTGGCAGGGGGGTTGGACTCGCTGATCTCCAGAGGTCCCTTCCAACACCTACCATTCTAGGATTCTATGTGGTGCCTTATCTGAAGGTCACACATTAGTATCTCCGTAAGTTCCCAGATAAAATATAGATATTTGAAAGTCCACCTGCATGTATGCTATCTGATATCTTGCATAATTATCTTCAAATTCAACATCTATGCAATGACTTGATGATTCTTGTGGTGATTACTTCCAGTTTGGTTGTAGTTTATGGGTCTTGTTCCTCAGCAGAACAGCAAAATGTTTGTGCTCCTGGTCCATGTGGTTATCATGGGGTCAGGAAGGGGTCTCTGAAGGATTAGTGCATCTCTACAGGTAGACTTCCCCAGGAATGGATGCACACCTCTCCATCACTTCCTAAAGCAGTGCAACCAGCAGTTTCGCTGTTTGTGTTGCTAATTCAGTTGGTTCTTAATTCTTTTTCTGTTTTCACTTAAAAGCAGGTTTTTTTCCTTTCAAATGCAGCCTTGATTTTAAACTGAGAATTCATTTTGTTTTATGAAGTAACTCCAAAAAACTGTGTTGTTCTGGCTTCATAAAGTCATTTAAAGCTTGTCAAGACACTCATATTAAAAGTCCTTCAAGTCTTTATCAGTTGGCTTTTATTCATTCTTGTGGGTGGACTCACAAAATAATTGTTTTGGCATATTTCTTTAAAATCTTCATGTAGAGGAAATTGGCAATGGCAGAGCTTTTGCAGTGAAAATGCTTTCGTTTGGTAACTCTGGTGTCGGATGATTTAAATGCTTTAAATGCAGCAGAGAGCTGCAGAGCTGCCCTGGACAGAAAGTGGACAGAGCTTGTGGGTCGGGGTGGTGAGTTGGGGTTTTTTTTTGGTGGGAATGTGGAGGTTTTGCTTGGGTTATTTTTATTTATTTATTTTTATGGCCGTTATTGTTACTTTTTATTAACAAATCTAAAGGCAAGCTCCGCTTTCATTCTTCATTTCTGGTTGATTTAAAGGAAAACGGGAGGAAATAAAGACAAGACTGAGATGAGGTTTGTGCTGTTCAGAGTTGGTGTGTTTGTGATGGGAATGGAAGGGTGGTGATGCCGTTGTGATGCGGAGGGAACTTCTGTCCTCCCAGGCTTGTACAAACAGGGACAGGTCACATGGACTTCTGAAACTTGACCAAATCCTGTTTTATAGGCAGTGTTGTGTTTTGCTTGGTTTCCACATCTCATCTCCCTTCTCGTCACCTCCAAAACCTTCTTAACCTAAGGAGTAAACCCCCATAACTAATAATAACAGGAAATAATAAAATTAGCTTTAGTTTGTCTGTAGGGTATCAGTTACATAGTCCTTAAGTTGGGGGGGGAGGGGGGGAAGGACTAGCTTTACTTTTTTACTGGTACTTTGGGCATAGCTAAATTTTGTCTGTCACCAGAAGCAATCTCCAAATGTTCTCGTTCTTACGGAGTCATGAAGCTGTTTTTCTTGTCACAAAACACTTGCTAAGAAGCAGATTCTGGAGAAAGAAATAAAACTATTGTGTGGGTTTATAACATGCTATAAGTACATGTAAATTACACCATTTATCAAAAGCTCATTTTTGCTAGTCAGGTTATGAAGCTAGTTACACTGGAGATTGAACTCAAGACTGCTGCATTTTTTCTAAGGTTTCTTTGTTTTTTGGGTTTTTTTTTTATTTATTTTTACTTCTGTGTTGAGATCTTGGAGCCAAGTCCATGTATTACATACTCAAACCCCATTATATAAAGGGAAAAGTGTTTACTGCCTCACAAAGTTAGTTACATAAAAGCTTATTGCTGTAGCAGCCAAGTTGTTACTTTTACTGCAAATTGAAATTCAAACAATTTTTTTTTTTTTTTTTTATATTGTTCTGAATGTTCGTCTGTAAATAGAGCTCAGTTAGATGCGAAGACCTTTCAGAATGACAAAACATTTTGGACGTATTCTAAACGCACAGAGGAATCCATTGGAATTCTTAGAAGGTTTTGCTTTCCAGAGGCAAAGAGAGCAGGTGAAAGGCATGGAGGGGGAGGGCGAGCAGAGCACAATGCAGAGGGAAGCAGCTGGGGGTGTGGGTACACCCCAGGAGCGGGTGGAGGGACCGTGCCCTAGAATGTGTGTTACCTGTCTCCTCCAGTGTTTTCCATATTTGATCCTTTGAGCTTTAAAAGCAGCGGTGTTTAGAGGGGATCAGTGTGATGTACAGCAATCTGTAGAGCTGTATGGAGTATCAGAGGTTTGTTCTGGCTGGAAGGAGCTTCAGAAAGCCACGTGGCCACACCAAATCCCAAAGTATCCCAACTGCTGCTGTTGTATAACTTTGTACTGTCACCTACATGTTGCTGTGCCATGAGATTCTACAAAGCAGCTCTGGGAAAACCCATGACAGAGAATCCCCTCATCTGAAGGTAACACCAGCTATACTTATTAAGTGACTGTCAGGAGCAGATTGTCCAACATGCTCTTAGAAACCCTCCCTGCTTGACGTTTCCACAGCTGCTGCAGGTAGGTTGTTCTTGTGCCATCAGACACCGGACGGGCAACGCACTTGGCGTGGCAGTGGTTGAGGGCCAGCCGGCCCCCTCAGCGTCACAGTGGCTGCAGACGCTGTTGCACCACAGTTCAGAAGCCCCGAGTCCTCACGGAGTTAAACAGCCAGACCCAAACAGACCTAACTTCATTTATGTAATGCTCAAGTTCAAGATGCCACCTTACTTTTGGGTTCCCAACCAGGCAACTTCTGCTACATTTGTAAGCCGTGCTTCGAGCTCTCTGCTGTCAGAGTTGTCACAAGAGTATTGCTCTTGGGCTGTTAGAGCTGGTAACATTTCAGCTGAGCCTAACTGAAAGAAATTGCAAATAAATAAATAAATAGAAGGACTGATCTGAAAACATGTAAGTGTATACTTGGATAATTATGAACCTGCATTGACTGAAGGACTTTTAGAAGAGGAATTGAGTGGAGCTGTGTGATGTACTTGCCTAGATTGTGATAGGAGTGCTGTGAGCGTTAGGTAGCCATTAGCTGCAGTAGTTCGTACAGCTCTGGCAACAGCTAATCCAGGCAGTTTGTGCTTGGTCAGAAGGATGGAAGGCAAAGCTTGCTGAATGATAGTCAGACTGGAGGATATCTACACGGAGGCTTGGATTTGGGGAACGCAAGTGCCGAATTCAGTCCATTAACTCTCGTGGAATGAGCCCCTCTGGGCTCTGCGGAGCAGTTCAGCCACGCCAGCCTTTTGCTGAAGGAAGGTTGCTCCGTTGTGCTGAAAAACGCCATCTGATTTCTGCAGAGGGGCAGTGTAATGATGTCAGTGAATGCTGCAAAAGTCTCTGGGCAGAAGTCTCATCTTTAGTCCTCCTTGCTGCCAGGAGTTATCACGACTTGCTACTGTCATGATATTGTAGGCAAAAATATGCTCCTCCAGATTATCTGTGATCACTGGCACAGCCCAACCCTTTCTGCTGCTAACACAAGATGGAATTATAAGCATCAATGAGGAATGAAAAAATCAAATCAAATTGCCCACAGAGTGACTCAATTGCATTTTCCGTTTATTAGATGTGATGACATGATAAAATACCATCATTCCTGGGCAGTCCAAAAGCAATCACTAGCAATTTGTTTGATAGTTCTCTCTCTGGTCTCTGTCTTTATTTCCAGTCTGCACAAGAAGGGGTATTTATCTGCCTAAATTTAGCCATTATGCTTGGATTTCTGTGTTTGCCAGCTTGTCTCCTCGTCTTCCCGGGAGAGATGGGAACATCTTCAGAGGATTTCTGAGGAGGTGTTGAACTCTGAATCACTGTCTAGGGGAGCCTGCAGAAGCCTCTTCCTTCTGGTTTGGTTGAGCACGTTGCTTCCTTCACGTAACAGTCAAAAGCGAGGCAGAGTTGAGTGACTTTCCCCCTTGCCATAATGTGACCCCTCTGGATGTCCACGGATGAACTCCACCCCACGATTCTCCTTTCCTCCTTGTCCTTGGGACCAGGGTGTGTATACAAAGAGCAAAGTCAGGACAGAGCAGCCCTTGCGAAGTAAAAAGAAAAGATATAAGGTGATAAAAACCAAGGCTCTGCTCAATGTCCTCTGGGGCCTGTCTGCTTTTGGCCTTCTTTAAATCACCGGGACTTCCCAAATAGACATATTGCTTGCTCTTCATGGTTTACCATTGCTTGAGAGACAACAGCATGGAAATAACAGCATAAAGGGATTTTTTGGAAGGTTTTCTTTAGTAATAAAAACTGCAGCCCAAGATCCTGCCTCCAAGAAAAATCAAAAGTCAAGTGTCTGGGATAGAGCATGAGAATAGGACAAACATATCTGAGCAGCATCCTCTTGTCCTTTTCCCACCTCCAGGTATTTTTAATAGAGAAGTATCCCGAGGTGACATGATGTCTGGGTGGTCAGTAACTGCTGCCAGAAGTCTCTTGGATGAATTTGTTCCGTTTCTCTTTAATTCATATACATTCTCAGTCTTATATGGCTAAGGGGATCCACAGCTCCACTACTTTTGTATGGAAAAGCAGTATTTTTTGTTTGGTTTGTGTTTGGTTCTTTGCTAGCTCTGTGTGAGGCCACATGGTTCTCGCACTGAAAGAGATGCTGTATGGGCCATCCCACCCATGGCATCTCTATGCCATCCTTTGTTTTGAATATCTGTCTCCTAATGTCTGCTGCTTGCTTTTTCAGATTTCAAAATCTTGGACGTTTATGACAGGCGTTCCCCTGCCTTCTAAACAACTGTTTTCTCCCTGTGAATTTTGTCTAGCTCTGCTTTTTCAGAGGAGACCAAAACTGCCCCCAGTACCTCCCACTGCTCTCCTCGCCCTTTTAGACTGCCCGAGAGGTTTCAGGGTTCGCTTACATGCCATTTTTCCAAGGCTTAGTGTGTGCTGATTTGGCACAGCACAGAGCATAGGCACAAACACGCTGCTCTTCCAGATCCTGGGTTCTTGCTCTGAAGCCTGGGAACACTGAAGATTGGTGAAGGAAAGGTCACCAGGATTGTCCTGGGGGGTTGCGTGTGTGTGTACTTTAGTTGTTTTGGGTTTTTGTAATAGCTATTACACATTTAATCTCAGGAAAATCCATAAGGATGGTCAAAAAGAAAATGGAAGATTTCAGCCATGTGCAGAGTCTAGCAAAGTTCTGTGCAGCTGAATGGAGGTTGGGGATTTGAATGCACTCCCGGAGGCACTTCGCTTGCTGCTCCACAACGGAGCTGCCTGGAGAGATGAGCTGCCAAATATATATAGGCCTTCTGCTTCCTTTGTCTAATGTCGTTTGCAACGTAATGCTTGATAAAAAAGACTGCTTGGCTGCTGTCTTTTTCGTTCAGCGGCTCAGGAAGCTGGTGAGAGAGCTCCTGTGCTCTCCCTCTCTCTTCGTTACGCTCCTGCGATGCCATTTGGATTTGCTACAATGCATGTGCTTTGTATGACCATCTTCGTATGACCTCACACAAATCAGTGCTGAACCGGGGTGCTCTTGATGCCTTTGGTGCGTTGGGGTCGTTCTGCTCCAATGGTACACCAGCTTATTTTCCTGCAGTGAAAGCCCTCTGGATTGAATTTACAGGGCTCCCATGTGAACTGCTGCAGAAGAGTAAATCCTATTAGGGGATTTCTGAAGCCAAGCTGAAGAGGGGACAAAAAGATTGGTCAGTTCAACTAATCAGCTTTTTTAAATGTATTAACATTTCATTCAGGAGAGATGACCTAGAGTGTCCGTAGGAGTGGGGACCGCATTCCAGCAGCACCAAGGCATTGCTGGGGCCTGCTGGCAGCCCTCACGGTGGGCGTCAGGGCCAGTTACACTCGCACCTCTTGCTTCACCCTCCAGTTAAACTGAACAGGCGTCTCCCACAGGCTTTTAGGGATCCTCCTGCAGAGGGGCTGTGTGGAAAATACCTAATACTTGCCAGATGTGGAGCTGCTGTCCTAATTGTAACGTAATGAGGGCACAGAGCGTGTGGCAGCTAGTGTGTTCACAGAACTAGTCTTAGCATAAGATGGCCGCAAGCATTTTAACTTCCCTGTCAGTCAGACTTTCACAGCAGAGTCCCCGATTGGGCATGTTGTGGTGCTAATTAGCAGCATCAAGGCCTGTTTCATTGAAGCTGGAGTAACCGCTGTACGGAGTGTACATGTTTGTGCAGATTAAGTGATTAAGTAACTGGGGGTTTCTGCCTGTTTTTACTCCATGGACTTCCCAGGCTACTGCTTATGAGCTTGAACAGTCACATATAGCCACTGTGACCTAATAAAAGTTGCAGAAATGCAAGTAAAAGCTTGTATAAGAACGATGAGGCCACTTGCTAGAGGTACTCCATGGATTGCAACAGCACCAGGCC